>JAEUYN010000090.1:0-67069 GCA_018257835.1 Euura lappo | reverse complement strand
GGCTGAGTGCCTAGATGAAGAGAAAGCATCGGCAAGAGAAGACGAAGAAGCAAGAAAAAAGGAGGAGGAAAAGAAAACAGCAAATTATAGTGGAGAAAAAGGGACGTGGGATTGCGGAGCGAAGCGGAGAAAGGCGGAACTGAGCATGGAGGAGGGAGGACTGGAAGCAGAAGAGCGGAGAGTGTTAGCAAGGAAGGAAGCAGAGAGAATCAGGAACGGAACGGCGTAAGAAGAGGCAAAGAGAGATATGGAAGGTAAACGAGAAAAGAGAAAGCTGAACGGCGAGCAGGAGCAGAAAAGAGACTGGAATGTCAGGGAAAGAGATAGAGAAAGCAAAGTTTGGGCTGGAAGAAAAGAGAGAGACGGCTAATAGGGTCGTTCAAAAAAAAAAAAAAAATCAGATTTGGATTGATTCGTGAAGATTGTATGATATGAAAGGAAATTACGGCATCCAATTGGAATTAATAATCGTCATTATTAATAAAAAACTAAGTTAAATATGAAGAAATTTCCGGCGGGAAGGAACGCGCTGTGATTGGGCGCCCTGTCGCGTGACGTCATAATTGGGTAGATTCGAACGAGCCCCATAAGAAATGTATTAGCTTGTTAGATTTTTTTGCTCCATACGTACTATTGTGATTCAAAATGAATATCGGTTTTGTAGAAGCACAATCAGACAATCTCCCGGAAGTAACGGTACTCATGGTTACCGACTTTTTCTCCCAAAGTGAATATTTTAATGTGCGCAAAACCAGCGGTCTCAAACCTCGAAGAGAGGTTATGTTTCAAGATAATTAACTTTACATTTGGCGATAAAAAATCGAAGTTGATAACAATACCAACAGTTGTATTCGATTATTTAAACTCTATATGTTATAATATGTTTGTATGCTGTAATGATATAAACGTGCTGCGATTTTTCTGCTATACCATAACCTATGAAAATTGTTCTACCTCCCCGAGCTGAAAGAGAGGGTTATGGTGATGCTGCAGTTGGTTATGTAGAGCTTAGAAGAGAAGGCAGTTTTTTTTTTTTTTTTGTTCATGGAAAAGTGTGTCCAGAGCACAGGGTGAACAGTAAAGCATATAATGTTTCAATGATGGTCGGCGAAGAGAAAGAATCGATTGACAGGGTGACCTGTGAGTGAGGTTAGGTCGCTCCGCCGAGCTAGTTCAAACCACTGAAATATAATATAACTGGAACGAACGCCAAGGCGGCTGGTCCGAGCCGAGAGAGATAGCTGTTCGCGACAGCTGTTGGTATTCTCCTCTCTGTCCGTACAGTCAAGTCCAAAAGTTGACCTTACTCATGATTACTCAAAATTTAACCTACCGTGTATAAATGATTCTCTCTTCAAATTATCGAACAGCGATCTAATAGGTTTCAATTATAAATGAAACTCACAAATTCAATTCTATTTCAGATTGTTTTGATTATTATCAAAGTGAGCAGGCCGGACTAACTTTTTGCAGATGCTTTACGATACTTGGATGTGCGCGTGCGCGACGCGGTGAGACAGAGAGGAGGATACCAACCAGCAGTGTACGGAGCTATCTCTCTCTGACCGCAGCCTCTCTACGGAAAGGATGGGTGGCAGACGTTCCAGTTATATTATATTTCAGTGGTTCAAACCATTTCTTCCTCACCGTACCTCTTGGTACGGGTACAAATATTTTCGATCGTGCCGACAAACTGGTATTTTGACACAGTGGAACGAAATACCACTGGTACGAACGTTTTTCTCTTATTTCTTTATTTTCATTCATTTTCAATGGGCCAGGTCCCGAGTTTACCCAATTATTACGTCACGCGGGAGCTTGTTTGATGGCGCCCAAGACGGGACCGTTTCAAATCGTATCATAATTTAAGTGCGTCAATTAACGTCTCGCCTTGGATTTTTCCTGTTTTATAATTTTTACGAGGGTTTTTGGTACCTAAACTTTATTTTGGAACAATAAAAAAAAAATCGTGAACGACCCTATAGTGCACCAGAGAACCAGTACACAAAAGAGTTAGGATGTACGGAGAAGAAGAGAGGAGGAATGAAGAGATGAGGAAGAAGAGCTGGGAAAAGTGAAGAGGATATTACTGGGGAAATAGGTGAGAACTGAGTCGGTAAAAGAGCTCCGTACGTAGAAAAGTTGATGGTCAAAGAAGTGAAATAATTAGTTTCGACTCATTATAGAAATTCAAAATTCGCCTGTGGCTTCGAGTGTGTCGATCGCTGGTTGATCTGATGAAGGGTAAACCGCGCGCGAAGCGCGCGTCGGGCTTCTCTAGTCCAATCTTAAAAGACACCTATTGTTGACATTTTATTCGCGCGCCGATTGGGTGGCTCGTTTCGAGACTCGAGGTCGCGTCGAGATATTGCTGGTCGTTTTCCGCGCGTCATTTGTAGTTTGGTTGACTCGCCTGTCATTATTTTGGATGTCAGTGGCGATCAAGCAAAGGGTTATACGAGGTTTCGTGTTCGGGATGTTCATTCAAAATTGCAGGACGGTCGGATGGATAAGGATTCAATTCGCATCGTGTTATGTTCATGATCTTCGTCTTACGGTTTTGATTGCTGAAATATATTGGCATTCTTGATTTTTTAAGTCAACGAAAGAAGTTGTTTTTCGAAATTCAGGTTGGAAATTCGGTTAGGAATTCTTCATCGAACACGGGAAATAAAGGTCGGTTTCGTATCATTATCAAGGCCTGAGACGTTAATTCGTAATCAGATTCTTCAGCACGGAAAAATTAACCCTGTGAAATTAGTAATTTTTCGATTTTTAGGTTCGAAAAACGATTTCTGCATCGTCGTTCATGGTTCGTGCGAAAGACCTCCATAAGTGCCCAGAGGAAGCCAACAAGCAAGTGATCGTAACAGAAAAATAGTAGGGTTGTGCAAATTTTCGATTTTTTCAATTGAAGATCGAATCAAATTATTCGAAACTTTTAGTGATTATAGGAGTTCGAATATTCGCATAATTTGATTCTACTGACGAATAATTCGAAGCTTTCAGAAAATGAGGATGATCCGGATAATTACGACTCTTTAGCGACAATCGTATATATTTTTTACAAATGATTATGAGTTTTCAGGGATCTTCGTCGTACTGTTCGGATAGCTGAAATATATTGGTCTTCTTGATTCTTCAGGTCAACGGAAGAAGTTAGCTCTCGCGTACGACTGACAGATTCGAGGGTTAAAAGACGTGCATTCGTCCGTGATTGAAGTTTCATTCTTCATCGAAAACGGGGAAAATAGGTCGGTTTCGTATCATTATTAAAGCCTGAGACGTCAATTCGTGATCAGATTCTTAAGCACGCAAAAATCAACGTTGTGAAATGAGTAATTTTTCGATTTTTAGGTTTGAATTGAAAGTGATTTCTGGATCGTCGTTTGTGGTACGTGCGAGTGATTCACAGAAGTGGCCAGAGGAAGCCAACAAGCAAGTCGTAACAGAAAAATAGTAGGGCTGTGCAAATGTTCGATTTTTCAAATAATTAGTTGCGAATCAAATAGGAAAATTCAATTTGAAGATCGAATCGAATTATTCGAAACCTTGAATGATTCGAATTGTCCAAATTTCGAATAATTTGATTCTACTGAAGAATAATTCAAAGCTTTCGATAATTGCGACTCTTTAGAAAAAATCGTATATATTTTTGACAAATGATCTGAAATTTTCAGGCTATTCGTACTTAACTGGGACTTCTGACATCGCCCAACTAAATACCTTACGATTCTTTCCGTTCTATCTATTCATTCCAGGGAGGATCCAACCAGGAAACGTACTTCGCACTCAAACAACGACTACTACAAATCAGGCAGGAGATATAAATCATTTTTGGCCCAAATTCGAATTTCGCAAGAATCTTACACTGGTCGTCAATGTGGGAGCCAGTCCATTTTCGAGAAAGACGAGGGAGATTTCTTGTTCACGTGAAGTTCGAATCTCATTGTTAGTCATTTTCTATAGGGTACATGAATACATCTTGTCATATCCAAGCTGCGTAGAAAGATCGATCATTCAATTCAGAAATTGATCTTCGTTACCAGATTTTCTTTTCATAATACATTTTCTCAACTCTAAAATCTTTGCTGAGAAAGATGGGTTTAAAAAAATAAAACCATAGAGCTCTTGAGCAGTTTGGGTTTCACCGGAGAAATTGAGATGCAAAAAGTTCGAAGACTTAAAAAGAAGAAAGGTTTATGCGAAAATTAAAAATTGATGAACAACAATTGGGTACATATTTTTTCTCATCAATTTTCAACTGAAGTAATTGTAATTTGTCCGAAAATTATTCTCCTCAAAATGGATTAACTCCTACATCAATCGACATAGGATCTTGAAAATTGGTGGCTGCGTTGAGAAAATACAAGTATTTTTGTATGATTCATTCGGATTTGAGCGAATTTGGAACTTATGAGACCAAAGCTGATTTTCATCTTTGCGATTGTTCGTGGTAGATCGTTGATGGAGCGCGGATATGTTTCTTGGTTCGAAACTACACGTACAAAATTTTTCAGATTTGTAGCAACGGCCCATAGGAAAAAAAAATCAAGTTAGTGAGTGAGCGTAGAAAGTGTTCTCGATTCGAACAACAATAAAATGTTCTGAATTCGGACCGAATAATGCGCATCCTCGACTAACTCAAATTATTTCCTCGATTATTTCAATCTTTGAAAGTGTCAAATTTTAGAAGCATCCAAATCTTCAAATAATTCGAAGAGTTCGAAAATTACGAATAGTTCAACTAGTGCGGATAGTTCGTAATGTTCGAGTTATTCGAAATCTCGAATTATTCAAACTTTCAAATTACAGTCAGGCTTCTCAATAAGAGGGTTCTCAATAGTAGCGCTTCCCCTCAACCGTGATCGAGCCGTACCCCCACTACCTGGCTCGTTTCGAGTTCCACCGGATTCGTTTCCAGGGTTCTCAATAAGAGCGTGAACAAACTTCACGAGCTATACGACAATGTGACGGGATAAATCGAGGAGACTGGGAACGCTCTTATTGAGAGACCCGCTTACGTTTCTAGCGAGCGAGCTTGTCGGTAGAGAGTGGGGGTACCTCATTTCTCGGAAATTCCGACCCCTACAGCCCCGTGAGCGCAACTATTGAGAAGCCCGACTGTATTTGAAATCTCTAACTATTCGAAAATTCGAGTTACTCGGAAAATCGAATTATTCGAAATCTTGAACTAAATATACGATTCAATTCGATTCGAATGCTATATTCGCACAGCTCTAAAAATAATCCATTTTAATGCTAAGGAAGACAACCCACGATAGAAGTTATGAGACAATCTTCATCATTTCGAGAATCTCAGAATTCGAGAAATCGTCGGGCCCGCGCGGAGCGCGGGCTTCGGATCGGCTAGTTATATCAAATTTGATGAGATTGATGTGAAATTATTCATCTTTGCCAATTATGAACACTACTTTGGAGGATCGTACAATTGGTATTATAGACTCCTAAAAAAAGATAGAACATATGTTTGCATATTGCGTGACTTGTATTTTTATTTCGAAATAAATGGTTATGTAATACACATCTTCAATCCTATCACAGAACTTTTAATGCCCCAGAAATGTTTCAAACATATTTCATTGAATGTTTCTGAAATATTTCGCACGCAAGTTTCTGCAATATATTTTGCGAATGTTTCTGAGACGTGCCAGAAATGTTTCACGAAATGTTTCTGCAACGTGTAAAAAATATGTCAGAAATGTGTCCGTGTACGCAAATACAACTTGCGAAAAATTTCACAAATATTCCTGCAACATTTTCTGTTATTTTCCAGGAATATTTCAGAGATATTCCATAAATATTTCCGAAACGTTACAGGAACATTATATCGAATATTTCTGAAACGTTCCAGATATATTTCAGAACTATTTTTCGAAACGTTTCCGTATTGTATCAGAAATATGTCAGAAATGTGTCTATGTCCGCAATTATAACTTACGAAATATTACTGACATATTCCTGTAATATTTCATGAAATGTGGCATAAATATTTCGGAACTATTTCAGACATATTTATCGGAAATATGTCATACATGTTTTTGACACATTTCATGACATATTTCAGAAATATATCGGAAATATTACGCAAGTTATATATGCGGACATAGACACATTTCTGGCATATTACCGACACATAACATACACATTTCTTGTAATATTACATCTTTCAAATGAAAGATTTATGAAATCTTTATGAAATATTAAGTGCCGTGTGGGTCTGCACTGTCCAAATGCAACGGCAATCTCACGTTACCACATTCATGACTACATGATTGTCATCCGCACATGAGTAATATTGATACGAGATCGGTTGGTGCACTCGTACTTACCATCAACGTGACGAAAAGTACGCGCAGCATTGATAAAGCGGCGCCAACTCCGATACCGCCGTCGCAATTGAACATCAAGCACGATGCTCACGTCAATCTCACAGGGTGAGCTTATGTCAACGATTGTCACATTGTGTAACGATTTATGGACTTCTTAACGTTACGTAACCTATCGCTCACAGGATGGCCAGCAAGAAACACATCGACTACCGGATAGCGGAGTTCGGTCTGTCACCAATTGATAAGGCGTATCTCGGTGTCGGTGTATGTCGGTGTACCGACTTCCATGTTCGGAAAAAACGTCTTGTTTCTGAATATCACCGTTTCGACAGTGCGTATATGCCTTCTTAATTCCAAGTAGAGAAAGCGAAAAATGAGATTTTGTGCATTCTGTCTCGTTTGAAGCTGACTGACAGTTACGGGACAGTTCAGAACTGTTACATCGATGAGGCTCGGTCGCCAGTGAATGGAAGCTACATATCAGAAAAAAAAACTGGTTGTATATTCTCATACGTGAAATTTATTTCAGGGTGGTTTCTTCAACCGATCAAAGAAGGTGGAAACTGCGAAGGCCAACGATGAGGTGAGTAATAATAGGTACCATTTTTCTTTCGTCTGCTCCCTTTCACCACGTTCACATTTAAGCTTAGATGCGATAATATTGTTGGACGATGAGCTTCACATCGACTATGCACTAGACATGGCCGTTCGATTATCAACTTCTGTCCACGGGAATTGATATTTGATGCCAATAACGCGGATAACGCGGATAACGCGGATAACATGTGAATCCAGATGTAGATGCCATGGGCGATGGCGACGACGGGCCTTAACTGAACACGGATTTCACTCAACTACTATAATGTTACTCTAAGACAATACTTTTTCAGTCAATGTATATCCTTATGTATGTTTTCAAAACTCCACTCTAGTACAACATGAACTATGCTTATATTTCACCATTAAGTACTAAGCTACTGTTATACCTGTTGGTAACTTTTGTGAATCCATGATGAAGGGCAGGTAGTCAAAAACTGTCAACTAATGGACAAATCCTATTTCTTTCAAATTGTTAATGAAAATAAAATATCACTTGAGTTTAAGAATTCCGATACGTTGGACTGTTACCATTTTTCTATTTCTTTTTTGAGAACGAAGACAAATTTTGATAAATTCATTTCGCAATCTCTTGAATGATCAACATGTGAAAACAAATACTCCAAACCTTTCACAGATTTAAGAAATTTAGCAGATGTCTAACGACATCTTCCAGGATGCTCTGCCTGCGAACTTGGCGTTCAAATTGTCTCGTCCAGTCGTTAACTTGTTAATTCGCAGGTTAGTCTGAGAATTACCAGCCATGCATGGTCGAAATAATGTGAATGAACTTGGAATTGATCGGACAAACCTAATCTCATCAACGGAAGCGATGAAATAGTCAACCTCTCGAAAAGGAAAGGCCGTGTACTCTCATTCTGTACCACGGGTGATGAAGAAACATTTCCGGTTGAGGCTTCTTTTTTGGCGCTTCAAACCACGTTTATCAAGTCATATCATTCACTTTACGATATCAGACCTGATCACATTGCCTCTGTTACGCGATGGCTTCACTATAGCAAATATATATGTCAGCTGTTACCTCGTGCCTAACGAACACCAAAGCCAAGCGACGCGGTGGCGAGATTCCACATCCGTTACAAATCTACGTCACGTCTGTTGATTACAAATCTCTTCTTGAAGGGCATGCTTTACTCGCCGGTTTATTTCTGGATTCCGTTTCACTTGAAAATTATCTCACTGAATCAGCTTAATAAACAAATGTGTCAAGGGTAGAAAGTATCTAGTTTGCCGAAAGTCTACTTTATTTTTTTTAGCAAACTCACGGCTGCCATGGCCGGTAACTATTGTGTGGTTGGTGTGGAGACGACCATACCGTGTGCGGTTTTTCCATACACGAAATCTGATCGTTGTTGATCAAAATTTATTGAGTTTCACAGCTTGTGAATGATTTTATAATTCGAAATTCTATTAAGAGCATGCTACAGTCATTTTTTTACTCTTCTTTACCGACCTTACCCAGTTTTCACTTGTTTTCACTGATAGCAAAGCCTACGCGTCACGAGCGCGGAAAAGGAACCAAGAGTGCAATTCTAGATGGAATTCCGAAGATATACATCGGAAAACTTCTTTGTTTCATGCAAAAATGAAGACGTATTCTTTTAAACTGCACAAAATGGTAATTGTCGATGTCAAGCGGGCGAAACTCACAATCATGGCCGCGACCACCGCTTGACATCGACAATTACCATTTTGTGCAGTTTAAAAGAATACGTCTTCATTGTTGCATGAAACAAAGAAGTTTTCCGATGTATATCTTCAGAATTTCATCTAGAATTTCACTCTTGGTTCCTTTTCCGCGCTCGTGACGCGTAGGCTTTGCTATCAGTGAAAACAAGTGAAAACCGGGTAAGGTCGGTAAAGAAGAGTAAAAAAATGACTGTAGCATGCTCTTAAGAGAGCAACTTTTGCCATGACTAACTCCGAAGTCTGGGAAAAAAATTTTATCCCACATCCACCACACACGGAAAATGTATAACTTGCCGGCACTGACGGCTCATCACTGTGGCGGTCACCGTTTATTGCTTTTACTCTCCCAGTTCTTCTATCTCCATTTCTTCTGCATTTTGTTCTATTTTTCGAAAAGTGCTATACCTTCCAATAAGTGTACTGCGCAAAGTCGACTAGATTCTGTTCACTAGTTCGGCAGGTAAACGAAATCACCTGATTGAAGCGGCCGGTAAAGAGGAGTGATGCATACCCTTGATCGAAATGTTAGTTGAATAAAGCTGGTACGAGATCATCGCTAATTCAGTGTCTATTTTCAAATATCAACCGGGTGTTGAAAATGAATGTGATTGTTTATAGCTTTTCTCGTTACGTTCCACGTAGGTATGCTACAACCCTAGTATCAAAATGAGGGAAGGCTGCATGCAGGCTTATTAAAGATCTGACAGCAGATCAGTAGGTGACTACTTCGGCATTTGACTGCGGGGCTGACATCAAATCTGCAGGATTCACAATATTGTATAAGCCTGCAGTCAAACAGCAAAAAGATTCTGCTCACGAAGATTCTGTATTGGCTCTGTAGGAAGACTTCGCGCAGAGTCTTCTCAAATTCTTTACTGAAGACATTGCTACTAGGGAAGATATCACACAACGTTCAAAACGAAAAAATTTGCTGTTACCTCTCCATAGTGGAGTTGATCCCGTTCGCGATTATCTCTTCTCCTATACATCATCACCACACGGATTGCGTTGCGACATCGAGTTCCGTTCGAGGTGGGCCATCCTTGATTCTGCAGTGGTGGTCTGTGACAAGAACAGCGCGCACAAGCTCTCCAGCTCACTCATTGTCAGCGAAACCAGTCGTGTAAATGAAGCCTTCATTCGCGATGTCAGCGGCTTTGCTCCTGTTCCCGCTCCTGGTCTTGTCACCACGTTCAGTCTTTTCGTACAACGTAGACGTTGCCCACCCTATGGTCCACGCGGATCCGTCTTCCGGTCAGACTGATTACTTCGGTTACAGTGTCTCCCTCAGTTCGAGAAGGAGCCCTACATCTCCACCTTCGTAAGTAATTTGCAACTTATACTCGCGGTGGCCCAAATTACGTGATCATTGCTAGAATAAACGAACCCAGGTAGCACACTTATCCCAACGTTGAATATCATTGGACGTGTTCTAAGTCGTCATATGGTAGACTGGCGATAATAGTCGACTTTTCACTATTTTCTGTTCAGAGGACATTCGTGAACTTTTTTCCAGCATAGGGGAGAGTGGGGTCCCTCGTGACACATTTTTCTCATCTAGAATTTCACCCTGTTTATCTACTCAACTCAACACATCTCGGTATCCATTGTATGACATAGACATTCAAGTACGTAAATCAAAGTCAATTAACATGTAAACTTCGCTGTAATAATAAAAATTTACCGAATTCCAAGATAGTGCAAACGGCACAAGGTGCCCCATGCATGGGGTACCTTGTGCCACGGTGTGGGGCAGAATGTGACATATACTGTAAAACGCGGGGCACCGTGTGCCACGAAAGAAAAGCGGACACATAACCTATCGAGTCTCAGTAATTGTTCATTGTATTTTTTGAGTCCACATCGCACAGTGCTGCGTATCCAATTCGTAGCAGTTCTACAGATATTTTTTTATTTATTTAGTACAACTATTGTTTTATGCTAGATTGCCGGGATATAGGTATATCGTTTGTTTACGTAGCGATCTTATCTCAAGTGAGTTCGGCGCTCGCTCAGCGCTGCTGCCTTACCGACGCATCGTGGCGGCGTGCGAACTACAACTGTAGTATATGTATTTCCCGTCACAAGGAGCCCCACAAAAATGTGTCACAATGTACCCCACTGCCCGTTGTTAATGTTTTCAATGATTATTTTGCAGAGGTAACATTTTCAGGTCATGTTACTTATACTCGCACTTGCTTTTATAAATGGCTAATGATATATGAGAAGGCTTTCAACAAAAACTCCATGGCAATGGATAATAGAAGGATTTACACGAGGCATAAAAACCAGCTTTGGGAAGGCCCAAATCTATTTTTTTGTTTTTCTACATGATGTCGACCTGTCAATGTACGAAAATAGGATAGAACTGACATATTTCAGACAAGGCATGATATGTTAATAGTAAAAAATTTCTGCCAGAAGCGGAAATCGGGATATGCGTAGTGGAACAAGGTGCCCCATGTCACAAGGGACCCCACTCTCCCCTACTGTGAATTATTTGCTTGACATAAGACAGTCAAGACGTTTTTCAGTTTACATTTAGTCCATAAAGGGGCAAAACTGTGTTCTACCTGGGAAATGCATATGATGACTAGAAAAATCGTAGCGCTAGTCATAAAGCTCTCGATCTACCAACAGCCTTTTTGTCGGAGCACCAAATGCCACCGCTGGACAAGGCACGGTTTATCGCTGCACCGCATCCGAATCTGGGGATCGAAGAAATTCCGGGTGTCAGTCACTAAAGCTAGCCGACGCGGAAGGCACAACACCCGGATGGCTGGGTGCCAGTATGGCAACGGACGAATTTTCAGACTTGACGGTACGCGCAAAAAGCTCAAACAATAAGTCATTCTAATGGGGCATTCCACGTCAACTCGACCAATGATTTTCCCTCACCATTTTTGATTCGCTTCACAATTTTTTATGATATTCTCCGAACACAAAAAAGTGCTTCTGAATTTTTTCAGATTTTTTCCGCCAACCCTTATTTTTCTTTGATTATTCAAACCTATCTCAAAATTGCATTTTTTTAGAATCCCCAAAAATTCTCAAAAATCTCATTTCCCATCCCGATCATTTTGACACCTGTCCGATGATGGGCCGATTTTTGTTTTCATTCTTTTGGGCACTTTAAACATTTTGAACGAACAAAACGCCATATTTCAACGTTATGAAAATTCTAAAAAAAAATCCCAAATACCCCGTGGTCAATTCTGAATCTAATACGTCTCGATTATTTTTTCCAACTCTCAAATATTCATGGATTCAGAATTGACCACGGGGTATTTGGGAATTTTTTCAGAATTTTCGTAACGTTGAAAACTGGCGTTTTGTTCGTTCGAAATGTTTAAAGTGCTAAAAAGAATGGAATGAAAAATCGGTCCATCATCGGACAGGTGTCAAAATGACCGGGATGGAAAATGAGATTTTTGAAAATTTTTGGGGATTCTAAAAAAAATGCAATTTTGAGATAGGTTTGAATAATCAAAGAAAAATAAGGGTTCGCGGAAAAAATCTGTAAAAAAAAAAACAGAAGCACTTTTTTGTATTCGAAGAATATCATAAAACATTGGGAAGCGAATCGAAAATGGTGAGGGAAAATTATTGATATACACGTTTACATCAATTGCAACAGGTTTTTATATAGGTAGAGATGCGGCACGGTTACAGGATCGAAACAAATCAGTGTTAGCGTCGTGGACGCTTTCAGGCGGGCCATAGAATAAGAATAGACAGACTAGAAACTACCTAGATAGTTCCGCCCAAACTAGACAAGTTTCCTGTCGATAACACGAATACCTTCTTTATCAAGAAAAATCATTGGTCGAGTTGACATGGAATGCCTTATATTCTGTGATGACTTAGTTCTTCCCTTTTAACTTCCACTTTGGATGGCTTTAACCCTCGTTCTGATATTATTATCCTCTTCATGTAGGTATGTGGACCGCGTTCGCTGTTCAGATATAGGAATGATCCGGTGTTTAAAACCCTGGGTGGTACCTGCTATATCGTCAAAAACGCCACTGGCGACGTTCTCCACGCTGACGATGGATACAAGTTGCCGTATGGTGAGTATCAGCCAAGTAAAATCAATCGAACCTGTATACAAAATTGAAATTGAGAAACTTTCTTCTTACATCATCGTGAGATATAATGTCATCAAGCATGCATATTAGGTCCTGAAAGACTTATCTCTTTGTCTTAACTTAACTGTGGTTTACGTATCGCGGCTGGAATGATAATCTCCCGACAGGATATCCTGCATCCATATCTTTCTTCTAATCGTACTTATGTCCTGTGAGCACATCCACGGGGAAGAAAATAAAACTATATTTAACAATCTACATAGTATCAGCAGTAACTGTAATTGCGACAGGGAAGGAAGAATTATTGTGGAACACTTGGCAGTTGAAAATAATTGGGAAGCATTCACAGCGAATGTCGTTCGACGGTCTTAAAAAAGTTTATGTAGATCCGCCTCTATCACTCTGGCAGATTTCGACATCCATCGGAAAATTCTTGAACAATAAATAATGTTACAGGCGTCAGTTGTTCCACGAGATTCAAGGTGTTCTTTTATTCCTAGATAGGTTTAATGTACTCAATGGGTTTTCCGTGATCTATGCTGCGCGAAAAAGTACTGGCTCGAATCAGGGCTCGACTAAGATCACAGGACAACCAGGAGCTCGAGCCGTGAATATCAAACAGGGATCATCCAGATCGAACGAATGGTTCTACGAACATGATCCGAATGGGCAACCCTGGTGCTACTTCGGTTCGTATTTTCCTCATACGAGTCATATTATTATATCAATATCATGAACCCTTGCGAACGTTTTTACATTCAAAGAAGGAAGAGGGGATTTTTCGGTACATCCTTGAAAAACAATAATAAATTGCAGAACAACTTCATCCTGATGAGATACCGACTGCTGCTTTATGATATGGCAAATTGACAGATTTCCAAATCTGATTATTGTGACGTATTTTCAGTCCTCCCAACACGGAGAGACTTTTCCTCGCAAAGTTACTTGAAATTCTTACCAGATTTTACTATTTTTTCAAGTAATAATTCACGGACATGTTTACATTTCCGGGAGTGGTGCCATAAGTTACACAGTTTGTATGGGAATAAACCCTAAGAGGACTTAATACGGCTGTAATTTCTGAATATACTCTTATTTTGACTATTCGCAGACCACGATCTTTAATAACTTAATTGCTTGTTGCTCTTCTCAATGGTAAAACATTTGTTACTAAATTTTAGCGTTCTTTATAATCGTTTCAAATATTACGAAAATGCAGATATATCCGTGAATTACCAGCAATTATTGGAATCCTCTCCAGGAAAAATCTTGATAATATCTATCATTGAAATCCACCAGGTTATTCCGTGTCTGCGGGAAACTATTTTGGATCTAACGACTTGCGTATGGCGGTCGGAGCACCGGCGTGGGCGCGTAAGGGAATGGTGAGCTTGAATGACCAACAGTAACGAAACTCTTTGCACTTGCTCTTTCTGATCTGGAGACAATTTGCTTCTTTTTCTTCGATAGTTCCATATCGGAATTCCATGTGATATTTCACATATTATGACTCTCGAAAAATTCGGTTTGAGCTACTTTTTCCACCGAGGATTCCCAATTTTAGTCTTACAAAATTTGACACTGCTGCTATCTCTAATAGAATCGGAATTTTGTTGAAAAAAAAAACCGACAAGCCCACATATTTTCAAGTTACGCATATGTCAGTTGATTGAATTGAAACAATCTTTCGCCCAAGGCCATGATCTTTAAGCAGCACAGTATTCGACGGGGTGGGATAAAAATGGAAGGATCAACTCATGGCGAATATTTTGGAGCAAGTCTAGCCTCCGGAGACTTCGATGGCGACGGTCGCGACGATCTCGCTATCGGTGCACTGCACTGGGGCGAAGTAGACTTTGGTCGCGTCTACACGTATTATGGCAACACCTATAAGGTAAGTACATACATCAAGATACATTAGAAGCCATGCCTGACTTTCCGCACCAGCTCATCTTCCATTCATCCTTCTCTTCTTTCTTCGGACGGTTCTCTGGTGTTGAATTATAAACTGTCTTATCAGAATCTGTCTCCTTATTTTTGCTATCAATCTCACATTTTTTTACATCTAAGGGAATGAAGCTAGGTTAGGACGCTGAAGGGAAAAGTGGCAAACGGACAATTTGGTTACACCCTTGCATCCGCTGATCTGGATCACGACGGCTGCTCGGGTAAGGATCCCGTGACTATTCAGTACCACTTATGATTCCAGACTGTGAAATTGATTGGAAACAACCCCTCATTTCATCCCCTCACTGCAAGCCAGACTTTTCGAAGTGAAATATTTTCAATATATATCCAATTCCACGGTTGTTGTCGTCGAAGGTCACGTAATTTCTGGATGATCCTCAAGAAAAACCGTAATAAAACTTGGACCGTTTTACTAGAGCCTTCAAAAACTCATTTAATGCTTACAAATTTACGTACGGAATCAACTTTCTTCGATGAATGTTAGGATAATTTTGGAAAAATTAATTGTTCGTTGGTGGATTTCTTCCACATACTTGATAATGGCTGACCATGATCCGTCGAAACGTCATAGAAAAAATTCTTACTGCTGCAATCCTCAGAAAATTTTTGATAATCGTTCACGTTCGACTCACGTTCACAGATCTGATCGTCAGTGCTCCATGGGAGAACTCAGGGGAAGGTGTTGTCTACGTCTACTACGGCCACCGTAACTTTAGGGATGGAAGTCCATCAAACCAGATCATCCAGCGGATCGAGCCTTCAGCGTTCGGGTCTAATTATCGAATCCAGCGGTTCGGGTTCTCCCTCTCACGACCCGTCGATATTGACGGCAATGGGTACACTGACACATGATAATTGTTCATGACGTCGAAATATATACACTGTGATTCCTCAGCTAGCAACAATTTGGGTCATGTTCATGTTCACCAGAGGAGTTGCGGTTAGATTATTGAGACTCCGATTGACCTTGATTTTCACCCCCCAGATATCCTGACGTGGCAATTGGCGCGTACAGATCAGGCCACGCTGTGGTATTGCGTAGTAGATCCGTAATCGGAACGAGCATCGAAATCGAGTCGTATCCATCCATGCTGCAAACGTCCGATGACCACTTCACTGTCAGTGTGTGTGTCACTTACCAGGGGATTCAGGCACCACGTTCTCAAAGTAAGTGATAGCTCGCCGCAGACCAGTGGGTCGATTTTCACCTAATGCAATGTAAGAGGAAGTTCGGAGTTGTTAATGCAATTGATCATTCCTCTAGGTCTGTCGTTCGATATGACAGTGGACGCAAGATACAACCGTGCTGTAAACGGACCCATGCAGACATTTGATTATAGGATTCGCGGGGGCAAGCGCGACTGCATAAATAGAACAATAGCCCTAGACACGGTGAATTAGCTATGTTACTTCTACCGTTTTTGCGGAATTCGTAGAAACAGGTCCGATCGGGGTCTCGTGGTATATCTCTGATATTCACATTACTGTTTCAGAGCGAAAAACGCAACAATGTCGACCCAATCATGATTGACGTTATACACAGCATCAAGGAGGGTATTTTCTTGTCTCATTCCTGTGTGACTATAACATCAATTGTACGTATCCGATATTCAACGCATCCTAATTCTTATTGTAGGTGTGGACCCGGGAACAATCGACCCGGTGCTGGATAGGCGCTCCTCGGGAAGCAGGACGTCACTGACCGTGCCCATCAACACCAACTGCAGGAAATTCACAGCATGCAATGCTGAACTGTACGTTGACGTGGAATTCGAAGATTTCGGGTAAGATAACAGCGACGAATGACGACCAGGCTTTTCCCGTCTAATCACATATTCAACTGACGTCGAGAGTTTTCTCTTGCTACACAGAGAGGACAACGTTTGGGTTGTCGGATCTGGAGATATCAGTTTAGGCTTCACAGTGAGGAACGAAGACGAGCCGTCATACAATACCCAGATTACCATCGAACTGCCTGCAGCCGGCATTCGTCCTCGCAACCCGATTGAATTCTGCAGGACTGTACCAGACACACTGTCCTTGGCGTGTGACGTTGGTAATCCTCTCGTCAAAGGAAAACCGGTGAGTGGCTCTCCACTTTTCAGATGCAACTGTTGTCTCACGTAAAAGTATGGATGACCGCATGATCACGATCTTCCCATTAAAATTGCAGGTAAGCTTCAAGGTGGACTTCGACATGAGTGAAATTGAGACAGAATTTGCTGACGATGCAGTTCTCTTCTTCAATGTAACCAAACGTACGCGCAGCATTGATGGACGGGCTGAAGACTCACCCACGATCTTGAAATTGAACGCCAAGCACCGTTTCCACGTGACTCTCACAGGGTGAGCTCATTTTCAGACAGTAAAAGAATACCGGCACTGTTAACGTTTTATGATGCATCACTCATAGGATTTCGGACAAGATACACATCGACTACCGCACAGTGGCGGAGGACACGAAGGTCCCCATTCGACACGTCTACCAAGTCCGGAACTCCGGTCCATCCCCAATAGCGGAGGCGTACTTGACTATCGACGTACCCACCTCCATGTTTGGACAAAACGATTCATTCTTGAACATTAGTAATCCAAAAGTAAGTCACAAATCGACTGAATGCGTCGCCCTGATGGGGAAGGCATTGTCATTATTGCCGAATTGTACATTCTTTCTGTTTTACGCAGCTCACTGACGGTTACGGAGTGACTCAGAACTGTGAAATCAGTGACGCTCGATCGACCGTGGATCATTTGCTGCGGAGGAAGCGTGGTGAAACCTCCGAGGATGCTGATGAGACTTTGGTCACTCCTTCAACGAGCGACGACGAAGTACTGAAACCTGGCAATGAGCTGCCAAGTAGTGAACGCGACGAGGAAACCGTTCTGGGTGAAACAACCAAGCGAACAATGTATTTGAATTGTTCGACGGAAGGAGTTTCGTGCACGAGACTAACTTGTGGTTTACAGTTCCCAAATAGTCACGAAAGCGTTGTAAACATGATTGTGGATATGAGCTTCAATGCCACGGCGTTAAAAACCTGTGAGAACTCTCACCTCCACTACTACTTCCTTCATTATGTTTCATACATCCCAACAGTTTCATTTTGAAATTGATTTACTCTTCTTCAATCGTTGTGTGTTCATCTTGACTTGAAGATGCTCTTCTCTCGTTACTTTCAGCTGACGAGGATTCCTTCACTGTTAAGATTCAGACCAACGGAAACGTGGATATCAAATGGCCATCGATTACAGATTCAACGGACACGCGGTGAGTTTGTTTTACGTCGATAGCCAATATCCTTTGAATACGTTCGTTCTTCGTATCATACAGAAACTGGACGGACAGTGCTACGACGATGCTTCACAGCATTCCAGACCCTAAGAAATTGGCTGGATGGATTTTACCCGTTTCGATAGTCTTCGGAATCCTGCTATTCTGCATAGTGGCTATCATTTTGTTCAATGTAAGTTCGTTAAGCAAGTCAAGATCACTCTCAAGTGCGTAGCCACGGAGGGATCAGCGAAGAGTGACTGTAAACCGTGTCATATGTTCATACGTAGAATATTTTTCAGGTTGGATTTTTCAATCGATCTCAGAAGTTGAAGACTGCGACGGCCAGAGATAAGGTGAGCGATTATTGAGCCAATTTTCCTCCCTCTCTTCTTTTCTTCCACGTTCAGATAAAAGTTTCGATGGAATCGTATTATTGGATGATCAGCTTCACACCAACTAGACACTATAGTCATCACCAGTTTTGGATTCTTGTTCACAGGAATTGATACTGGATGCCAATACCGCGGAGAACATTGAATATGTAAATCCAGATGTGGATGCCATTGGCGGAGGCGACGACGTGCCTCAACTGTAGACCTAAGACAAATATAAGGATAGGTACTCGATATACGTAACAGTATATCAAATACGTCATCAAAACGTTGTTTCATTACATGATCAAATTAATTATACTCACACTAAAACTAAACTTGTGAAGGGATGGTTTCATACCGTAGTAATAAGGGGGGATAATCATAAGAAGATTCGTTTATAGTTTTGTTTATAAAGTCACTTTTATATTTTAGGTTTAATCCCGATTTTGTATTCTATCCTCGATTTGTTTGGATTGTTTTGTTCAGAAGTTGTATTGATTATTATAAATTGGAAGAGTGTGTATTTCGAAAAGAATAAAAATAAAAGAAAGAATGAATTGACATCAAGAAAATTGTTAACTGCAACTGCGAGAATTACAATAAACTGCCGCCTCTACATATAAAATGTGGTCGCAAACCATAAAAAGATGAAGCAGCTGGGAGTGTGTGAGAAATCGTTGGCAATCTCTATACGCATGATATTTTTTTTCCGTTGTTACTTCGCTGCGGTTACTTTATATCATAATTGAAAATCAATTATGGCGTATATATTTTATAATTACACCGCATTATAATTAGATTACGGCTATATATATACGAGTCGAAGATAACGATCTTTTAATCAACATTCATAGCGAGGCAAGGCGACATCTTCGAGTGCAAAACAAATTATAATTATAACACAATATCAACAACATAAGCATAATATTATTATTTTCTAATGGTAGTTTATTTTCTTGTCATACATTCATCGTCAATTGGCTACTGGGACCTCACCTATCGCAATTTAGTCTGCTACTATCAATCGACTACCTCAACCCCCATTACGTATTTCACCCCCTACTACTGGGAACTGCCGCATGCGCATTGGAACCGTAGTCAGGAGTAGAGGAATTCCTAGGTTAACCTATGATGATTTTTAATAGCTGCTGAAGTAGAGTCCGACTTTACCCACCTATAAAAGTTTTTATGTAATTTCATGGAATGTATAATATACAGTCTCGAATGAGGCTAAATATTTTTGATCAGTTTTATCACATGGATACGACTTAAAGGCACTTGATAATGTATATGTAATAATAATTCCCGAAAGTTATGAATAAATTGTTTAACAAATTCTCCGGTAACGTTATTTTTTTTTTCATCCCAAATAAATGCCCTAATTTTTCTGAACACACATGCATTTTTGAGGAATTTTGTCACTATTTCGAAATTTCCGTTTTCGAAAATTTGTAAAGACTGTATTTACGAAACTATTTGTTCCACGCTTCGGAAACTTCGGAATTGTAATCTACATCGTTTTCACAAAAACACATACAAAATTAAGATTTTTTTCCATTTTTCAAAATTTGGAAATTTTCTAAAACGGAAATTTCAAAACAGTGAAAAAATTCTTTAAAAATTCATGTGTATTCAGAAAAATGTTCATGTTATCCCGAAGTACCTAATATTGTCGACGAGAATACTTATTTATTCAATTCTTCACATTAATTAATCACGGAAAAAAAACACCCATTTTACCCCCAAATTTACACCCAAACATATCCTCAACTCTAAGGGGTAAATTCGTACCCCTAACTTGAAGGTTTACCCTCAAAGTGGGGGTTAACCCTCAAATTGAGGATAAACTCCCACCGCTACGGTGAACCCTCAATTTGGTGGTTAACCCTCAAACCCCTCGGTTGGGGGTACGAAATTACCCCCAACTTGAGGGTTAACCCTGAATTTGTGCGTAAAACCCCCGATGCCCCGATGCCATCACCCATGCTCAAGTATACATTTTATATAGAAAAATAAAACACCACTTAGTACAGTGAAACCTCCGAATAGGCGCCCTCTGAATAGGCTACCTTCCCCTAATCCTCGCTCGAGCGCTTCCCCCACTCACTCTGTTTACGAGCGTTCGGAAGCTTACCTCTGAATAGAGAACCTATTGGGAAACGCTTCGAGTCACTTATTTACATGGGTATATCACGTCAAAAACAACACAGACACGGGGTCTCTATTCAGAGGTAACGCCGGCGACGGACTCGAGGCGTGCCAGCGAGCTGTTGGTGGGGGAAAGTCAGTTCCAAGAATTATACTCCCCTAGCCGCCTTCGAGGTAGCCTATTCAGAGGTTTCACTGTATGTTCAGTGGCTCTAAGCATTATGCACGCATACAAAATTGAGGAAGAAGTTCACTACCGTTCGTTCACTACTGGAAGGATATCTGGAATTACTTGTTAACATCTTATAACGTTAATCCTCACTGTGATCCGTGTTCACTGTATGGCACAATCACTCCGATTAAACTAATATTAAACGAGTTTCATTTCTATCACTTGAGATTTAACCACTTATCGATATTCCTGAATTTTCTTACTTTGATAGCACTCGTACTGATAGAAAATTTTGTTTTTGTTGAGTAAAGACTCTCTCAGGCTTCGATAAGGTACCTAGATCAATTAACACCTGCTCTCGTGGTTTTTGTGCAATGAGGTAACGAATTACCTCAAGGAAAGGAATTTTCTACCTGAGCTAATAACGAGAGGACTCAGTGTCGAAAATACGGCGTTGGTGCTTCCCTTTCTCGAAAGTCCGGATGTTACTACTAACCGCACTCTTCAAAAAATCGATTCTAAATTCGTAAATTCGTGGACTGCTCCCACGAATTACGTACCAAATTGTCCAAAGGGACTGACCGATGTTAATACTCGAAAAATCGGCACGACTGATACAGTAGAGCGTCGATTATCCGAATCAATTGGGACCGGGTGCCTTTCGGATAATCGAAATTTCGGATAACCGAACAGCAATATTCCGTGGGCGAAAAAAACGTCGATTCTTTCGAAATGATGAAATTTATATATGTATACATATATTTAACTACAATGAACATCAATAGGTTATTATCACAAGTACATTTTAGTGAACTGAAAACATGTAATCATCGTATCATTCAATGATACAGAACAAAGTTAGATATGTATGTCTTTAGAAAATAATCAACATTCTTATACATTTGAGTTCTTACATCTGTTTATTTTTGAAAAAGTCGACGATTTTCCAATAAACCAAATCACCATTCGGATGATTGACGTTTCGGATAAAGCAAATCGCCATTCGGATAATCGACGTTTCGGATAACTGACGTTCGGATAATCGACGCTCTACTGTAACTACAATGAACATCAATAGGTTATTATCACAAGTACATTTTAGTGAACTGAAAACATGTAATCATCGTATCATTCAATGATACAGAACAAAGTTAGATATGTATGTCTTTAGAAAATAATCAACATTCTTATATATTTGAGTTCTTACATCTGTTTATTTTTGAAAAAGTCGACGATTTTCCAATAAACCAAATCACCATTCGGATAATTGACGTTTCGGATAAAGCAAATCGCCATTCGGATAATCGACGTTTCGGATAACTGACGTTCGGATAATCGACGCTCTACTGTAACATGCTGTTTTGAGTTTACGTGTGTGTGTTGAACAAAATTTTGTGTGTGAAATGTTGTTGCCAGAGTAGCGATTTTTCGATGTGTCAGTTTGTCTTCTAACGATTGTGTGTGTGTGTGTGTGTGTGTGTGTGTGTATGAGATTTCGATTCTAAGTTCTGATGTGTAAATGCTATAGTGTACTCTGCTAATTGAATTTTCTGATTTTGACTCTGATAATTGAAATATTACTGGACGAGTTGTTGAATACGTTACAATCCACTCGAACTATTGATATTTACGAAGAACTGTTGAGTTCCTCAGTTGTTTTATTAGTTACAATTGAGTACTTCAATAGTTTTTGTCCATATGGGTATAGATATACATTGCATATACTTTATATTCAGAAGAAATCAGCATGATCCGATCGATATTCACAATACTCGTATATAATACGCATTTATATACAGGGTGAGTTATCTCGGGTCTGAACGAGGGAAGGACTCGCTACCGCTGATGCTCCGCCCCTTGGCGTATCACAAACTGTCATCAGAATCTAAGTTTACACCAGACCAAGACCAGACCAAGTATCGACGGCTTGATGTAAACTTAAATTTTGATAACAGTTTGTGATACGCCAAGGGGCGGAGCGTCAGCAGTGATAAGCCCCTCCCTCGTTCAGACCCCAAGATAACTCACCCTGTATATGTACTTCCGCAATTATATGTCTTCATAATAAATAAAACCATGCTTCCATAATTACCTATACATGATTTTGAATTTTTCACATAGGTACGGATAGACACGGTTTCTAGGAACAATAATCTATTTACTTTGCGAGTTATCCTTGAAGTTAAGGGTAATGACCCTCAAGTGTAACTATTAACGTAGTGGTTTATACTATCAGAGTTGATAAGATCAATCTTCGACCGAAACCCATTGAGTGTAACCGTCAACTGTGAGTGTTTACCCAGGAAAAAATCGAGTAGATCTAAATTTTGGAATAGATCTAATGAGATCTACGTAGATCTTATGAGATGTCAAGAGATCTACGTAGATCTAATTTTTACGTCATTGTCAATTCCGGAAATGAATTGAAAAAACATTGATTAATTGCATAACTATAATGAAAAAATACTCACTATCGTCATAAAATAAGAAATCGTGAATACGAGTAAGGAAAAAAAATGAAAAAAAAAAATTGTGAAAATCGAACAAATCGGAATCGAACCCTGGAACTTCGGATTACCAAACCTGTACCGTACTAGATGAGCTAAGGCGCCTTCTGAAAGTACGTGCGTTTCTGGCATACTTATGGTCCAATCAGTCCAGACAGACTTGAAATATTTCCAAATACGGTACCAGAACTACTCAGATCCGAGTAGATCTACTTGGCTTCAATGAGCAACAACGTTTTGCTGCAATTATTCCATCTACTCATCTCAGATCTACCTAGATCGAAAGTAGATCTACCTAGATCTAAAGTAGATCTAACGATATCTGGGTGGATATACATAGATCTAAGAAGCATGGGCATTCGAACATGACAGTAGATCAATTCGAAGCTACGTAGATCTACGAAAATCTTTGGAGATCTAGGTAGATCTAGGTAGATCTACGATTTCCCAAAATTTAGATCAACTTAGATCTACTTAGATCTAAATTCGATCTCCGGAGATGCGAATTAGATCTAAACCATTTTTTCCCGGGTACCCTCAAAGTTGAGGGTCAACACTCAAAGTTGAGGCTAAAACCTCAAATCCTGTTAGGTGTAACCATCACTCAGAGGGTTACCCTCAAAGTTGAGGGTAAACACTCAAAATTGAGGCTAAAATCTCGGATCCTGTTGGGAGTAACCATCAACTCAGAGGGTTACCCTCAAAGTTGAGGGTAAATCCCGAAATCTTGAAGGTTAACCCCAAATGGTTGAGGCTTGACCCCGAAATTTTGAGGGTTTATCCTGAATATCGAAGGTTTACCCTCAAACTTGGGCATTTACCTTCAAACTTGGGCGTTTACCCTCAAAATTGGGTGTTTTTTTCCGTAAGTGATTTTCTAATAAATTGAGGTCTTTTATTTAATGTAATAATCGAATCGTACCTCACAGGGTGAGAAAAACTCTAGATTTCCGTGTTTAATTATTTAATCAACCTAACCACATAAGTTTCAGTTTCGGTTAAGTTTTCAGTCGAAACTACAGCAGGAGCCGAATATTCGGTTACGGTTTCTGTTTCGGCTGCTGATAATCGTTTTTCGGTCCAACACTAGATACGATTAATTGAAATGCGTGTATAATTTTGATTTCTATATATTTTGTATCCATGAAATGGGGATTGAATCAACACATCATCATACTTCTATACCTACTACAATGTGCCACGGTTAGGAATACCTCGGAACAACAGACGATGTTTCTAAGAGATGGGAGCTATGCTTATTGTCAGCGACTCGAGGAGGGGCGAAGGGGCGATCAGTAATCCGTAAAGATCGTTGCTCCCGGGTGTTTACCCCGAGTAAAAAATACCGCCTATATATCTATTTCACAACAATATCAGATTATATATTCAATGGATGACGGTATGACATCCGAACTATTCTACATACTTGGCAACACTATTGTATTACAATACATTTCAAAGTGCATTATAACGTGTATACGGTGTGAGCACGTTCGTTGCAGCAAGGGAAGGGGGATGGGAACAAGTTATTGTATGGAGTGAGTTGTGACAACAAAAACGAAGTTTTGGCGCATGCAGAGCCCAGGGAATGGGGACGAGTACAATATACGTGTGTCCCCTTTCATCTAATCGACAAGTCTCATTGGCTGCTGCTGCGAGCGAATAAAAATTCAGAGGCGTTTCGAAGCCACGTTTTCCAGCACCCTAATATTTCGAGGGGCTGCAGCGATGAACAGATTTCCGTATGCATCCGACGCATTTTCGCCCGTTTTCTTAGATGGGGCATTCCACCATTCGAATCCTGTACGAAAATCCGGCGTTGAAATTTTTTAAGTTTTTCATGGAAAAAAAAGATGAAAAATTTCGTGACGAGTCTATATTTTATACGGTCGATCCTTGTCAAAATTGGGAGTGTAAGTTCGCCAGCTTTTATATTCGGGATCGATCATTGTTTGAGATACTTAAAATAAAAAAAAATATAACAATCGAAAGATAATGGATCTCGAAAGAAAAATGATAAATATAGCTTTCGAGCTTGATGGGTTAGTCTGAAAAAAAATGGTGATGAAAAAAAATCGAAGACTTGAGAGGGAGGAAGGCTTTTTAGATAATTTGAGATTGATGAGCAAATAATTGGATACATATTTTGTTCATCAATTTTCAACCGAAGTAATGGTAATCTAATCGAAAATTATTTTCCTCGAAATGGATCAACTCCGACAACAATAGATATAGAATCTTGAAAATTTGTGTGCATGTTTAGACAATACAAGTGTTTTCGCAATATTCAGTTATATTTCAAACATTGGTTGATAGATGATAATTGGTGGAATTGCCCATATAGTACAACCTTGTTTTGGCTTATGGATAGGATTCAACATTAATGAAACAATTCGGGAACGTTTGTGTGTGGTGGATATGGGTAGCAAAATTAATTGTAGGGTTCTAGGGTTAAAATTGTCATTCAAAAAGGATTGAACTGTACAAAAGAAAATGAAAAAGTATTAGAAATATTTTTTTTACTGCAATATAATCCGAGGCCCTAAATTATACGACATCGAATAAACATGGAAAATGTTTTTTATTCCTGAAAAAGAAATTCTAACACTGAAAAACATGACATGGGTACATACTCACTTTTTTAGAGGCACACATGAAAAAGAATTAGAATAAAAAATAAGAGTTGATATTTACATTCTTATTTCAAAATTCAATTAACCTCATTCATATTTCGCGTATCTAATGGTATAAGGTCGTAACCGCCAAAAAGACGATTGTGGTGGTAAAAGGACGTGTATTTTTTTTTTCTTCTGCCATTTGCTATAAAAGTGTTGAAAACCGCATAGATTGATGAGAATTACCCGAAACAATAAATAAAAAAATGAAATGTCGTATGTTTGGCGGATAAGCGCTTACATAACTAACTTTTTAATTTCTTTGTCTCAGTTCTCAAAGGTATCAAGGTAGGTATCATCAAGGTATAGAGCAAAATTATTTAAGAAAAGCCGGGCCTGTCACCCACCCCCTTCGATTTGGCTGATTTTTTGTGAGCATGTTACCTACCTAGAGAGTAGTCAAAAGCCAAAATATTATGTCCCGAAAAAATTTATTGGCCGAGTTACAGTTTTTTTTCACATTTTTGACTCGAATTTGGGTATTTTCGATTATGCAAAGGTTTTTTGTACTACGTGGCTGAAAATCGGTTTCTTTATGTAAAATTGACCCAGGAACACGAATCTGGCCACAGATTTGACCTACGAGAAAAACCTACAATAATATTAGCCAAAAACACCCGAAATTGACCAAAAAAGTCCCAAATCTTGGGGAAATGGTCCAAAAAAATGTTTTCGACTTTCTGAGGCAGCAATCTTGTAGGAAAAGAGCCAACGAATCCAATGATCACACCCCCAGATTTCTAGGACGAACCGTTCAAGAGATACGCGTTGTCAAAGTTGGAGAATCTTGTTTTTCTGGCAATAATGGACTTTTTTGACCTCTTTGGACAAATGTCCGACCTAAAGGCCTATTTTGCGGCATCCACCACGACTATCTAAATCGAGTATCAATAGGTTATTTTCATCAAATGAGATTCGTCAGATTCTGGTCAAAATAATTAAATGTACTTTTCCATGAAATAAAATAATAAGAACCCTTAAAAAGGTCCATTATTTGCAGAAAAATCAAGATTTTCCAACTTTGACAAGACGTATCTCTTGAACGGTTCGTCCTAAAAATCTGGGGGTGTGGTCATTGGATTCTTTGGCTCTTTTCCTACAAGATTGCTGCCTCAGAAAGACGAAAACATTATTTTTGGACCATTTCCCCAAGATTTGGGACTTTTTTGGTCAATTTCGGGTGTTTTTGGCTAATATTATTGTAGGTTTTTCTCGTAGGTCAAATCTGTGGCCAGATTCGTGTTTCTGGGTCAATTTTACATAAAGAAACCGATTTTCAGCCACGTAGTCCAAAAAACCTTTGCATAATCGAAAATACCCAAATTCGAGTCAAAAATGTGAAAAAAAACTGTAACTCGGCCAATAAATTTTTTCGGGACATAATATTTTGGCTTTTGACTACTCTCCAGGTAGGTAACATGCTCACAAAAAATCAGCCAAATCGAAGGGGGTGGGTGACAGGCCCGGCTTTTCTTAAATAATTTTGCTCATAAGGTATCAACATAACATGAAATCCAGATTAGAAATGACAAAAGTTCTTATACAAATGTTTCGCGTCTTTCTTCGAAATTTCTGAAAATAATTTTTTGCAATTTTTTGTGCGTCGCCAAACTGCAGTTTTGGTGAAAAATCTTCGAAAATCTTCAGTAATAAAAAAGTGCCCTGATCAAATTGACTGACATTTTTACACAGCATGAATTTTTCGATGCCAAAAGTTGTCTGAAAATTTCATCGTGGGCCGGGCAGTGGTTCAAAAGATAGATCAACCAATATTCGCGCAGTGGCGAGAATTCGGCGATTATGAGGTCGCAAAAAAGTTGTTTCGGCCGCAGTAGATGAGATGTGAGAGTTCTGGAACAGCCTAATTAGTTTTTTATGACTTTTTTATGACTTTTTTATGAGTTTTTTATGAGTTTTTTTCTTTTTTTTCTTATTTTTTTAATTTTTTTTTTTTTTTTTTTTTTTTTTTTAATTTAAAATTTTTTTTTTTTCTCTATACCTTTCTTATAATATATCTAGGTTTGGGGAGGGGGTATGGTCTGCGAATGAGGGTGGGGACTGAGATCCAGTGTTCAGGTTATTCAAGAAATTGATACATTTATTGAATTATTTTATTAGCGATCGCATATCCTTTCAGTTCTAATGTCAAATCAGATACTGTTAGAAACAGGGGCAGTCACCAGCTCTCACCACCACTGCTTCGGGGTATATGTCAAACTGCAGCGGGTCATTTTCACAAGTCATTAGTGAATTTTCTATTCATATAATGAGAAAGTTATCTATGGTACCCACTTGAATGGTGGGGTCTGCATATATAAGGTTAGCTCGCTGAGTGATGTGAGCATTAATATATTACTTTAACGTGTAAAACTTCATTTCTACTGTGCTCTTGGTAATCATGAATCGTGAGAAATACGCTAATCTTTTCAAACTGATGGAGAGTGCTTACAATACACTACATTCACAGCCGTGCAGTCACCAAGATGATGATATTATTGCTTTATGGTGTAATATTGCAATTAAAGAGACTAAATCATTGAGTGAGGCTTTAAAAAATGCACACCTAAATGTGAGTGAAAAACAGCGAATCCAAAATTTAATTTCACAACTAAAATCATGGTGGGTGAAATTTCAACAACACCGGCGGCGGAGGCAGCAACAACTGCAACAGCGACAATCAAACACAGTCGTAGGCGGTAATATCAATAGCATCGACGACAATATCAACGAACGTGTTCAATGGAATGATTTGGATAGTGCTTTCAATAGTCGAATTAATACTGGTGTCATCACGAATCTTCAGCATAAAGATTTAGCTGCATTTCTGCGAGATGTCGATGTGCTCCTGATCAAGCATCTGAAGATTGCACTACGGAAAGAGGGGAATATCAAAGTAAATGTAATACTATCATGCAAGTTCCAAAATGTCAAAGATGATGCAACCGACATTGATCTTAAGTATTTCAATACTAGCAATGTGGTAATTTCGCCCTCCACCGATTTTAACAATTGGTTTACCGAAAATATGGCGGATAATCTGCTGGTCGATGTAGAGGATTTCGAGCAACGAGATTCTGGCTGGAGTATGATTGAAATCATCAACATTGTGGTCAACATCAATCACCACAGGCCTCTGAGTGGTGGACACTCCACATTTACCGCACTGCCCAAAGACATCGAGCGGAAGAAAGCTGTGATCAACGTGCAGAACAATGAGGACAATCGCTGCTTCTTGTGGTCTATTACGGCAGCCCGTCACCCTGTCAATTGTAACCCCCACAGGACTTCGAACTATAAAGCCTATATGACGGAGCTGAACTGTACAGGTATTAATTTTCCTACAACTCTGCGTGATGTAGAAAAATTTGAAAAATTAAATAATCTAAGAATCAATGTGTATGGAATTGAATCTGAAACTTGTTCGAATTATTCAAAGTCGGAGAAAAGTGTGATTATTCCTCTTTATTTAAGTAAAAATTCGAAAAATTCAACTGAGGAGGTGATTCACCTGCTAATGATCGCCAGCGATTCTGAATCAATCAATGTTAATGATGATGATGATGATGATGATGATGACGGTGATGAGGAGGAGGAAGATGACTTGAGAAATTTTAAACCCAGATTTCACTTTACTTGGATCAAGAATCTTTCGCGTTTGGTGAGCACTCAACTATCAAAACATAATGGTGCATCTCTATTGTGTGATAGATGCCTGTGTCACTTCGCCGTAGCGACCAGCTTTGAAAAGCATAAACTTGATTGTGTACAATTGAACAAGGTGCGAATGATTTTCCCGGAGAAGAACGAACACTTAGAATTCAAGAACTTTCGAAACAAGGGTAGGGTGCCGTTTGTAGTATACGCAGATCTTGAATGCATATTGAAACCGGGTGCGAACGAATCTCAGGAGCATATTCCACACAGCGCAGGGTACTATGTGCACTGCTCGTACGATGATGCATTATCGGGATATATGAGTAGACGAGGACTCGATTGCATCGAGTGGTTCGTTAATCAGCTTCGTGACTTGTCTATTCAGGTAGAATCACGTATCAAAAATGTAATTCCAATGATACCGTTAACTCAGGTGCAACGTGATCGACACGCGCGTGCGAAAAACTGTTATATATGCTTGAAATCATTCTCACCCGATGATAAAAAGTGTCATGATCACTGTCATTTCACGGGTATTTATCGCGGCCCCGCACATAACAAGTGTAATTTAAATTTCAAAGAAACCCACGCGATTCCTGTAGTTTTTCACAACTTTTCAGGGTACGATTCCCATTTTATTCTGAAATCTCTTGCGATAACTTTCCCCGGGAAAATCACCTTATTACCTATTAATAAGGAAAAGTATATTTCATTCACGAAGCGGGTCGACGGAACCTTCATACACCTGAGATTCATAGATTCGCTCCGATTCATGGCTAGCGGTCTTGACAAGCTGGCATCCTACATCGATGATGCGGGTAAGAAGATAACTCAGTCGTTTTACAGCGATCGTGAAGAATTTGAGTATATGAAAAAAAAAGGTATTTTCCCCTACGAATATATACAAAGATGGGAGAACCTTGATGAGTCAAGCTTACCCGCTAAAGAGTTTTTTTATTCAAAACTGAATGACTCTCACATCAGTGACGTGGATTATGAACATGCGAAGAACGTTTGGAGAAAATTTAAATTGAAGACATTGGGTGAATATTCCGATTTATATTTGAAAACAGACGTTCTTCTGCTGGCTGACATATTTCAAAATTTTCGCGAAAGTTGTTTTGACACGTATGAGTTAGATCCTCTACATTATTATACAGCGCCAGGGTTGGCTTTCGATGCGATGCTGAAACACACAGCTGTTAATTTAGAACTTTTAGACAACCCCGAGATGGCGTTATTCATTGAAAAGAGTATTCGAGGTGGTGTGGCACAAGTTTCAAATCGCTACGCTGAAGCGAACAATAAATTTATGGGTGAAAAGTATGATCCAAAGAAGGAAACATCGTACATCATGTATTTTGATGTTAATAATTTGTATGGCGCGGCGATGAGTGAGCATCTACCGTATGGTTCATTCGAGTGGGAGGAGAAACCAATTGATGTGATGACGATTCCTGACGATTCACCAATTGGTTATTTTCTCGAGGTTGATTTGGACTACCCGGTAGAGCTGCATGAACAGAATAAAGATTTACCACTCTGCCCCGAGCATTTCATTCCACCTGGCAGTAAAATTTCTAAGCTCTGCACCACACTTTTACCCAAAAAAACATATGTTTTGCACTACAGGAATTTGAAGCAGTGTTTAACTCTGGGTATGAAGTTAGTCCAGGTGCATAGAATTTTAAAGTTCGCACAATCTCCATGGTTAAAATCCTATATCGACCTCAATACAGATAAGAGAAAACAGTCTAAAAATGAATTTGAGAAAAATTTCTACAAATTAATGAACAACGCAGTGTTTGGGAAAACTATGGAGAATGTGCGGAAACACAAAACTGTAAAGTTAGTCATGAAATGGGGTGGCCGGGGTGGAGCGAGAGCTCTAATTGCTAAACCTAATTTCCATAGTTGTACGATATTTGATCATGATATGGTGATTATTGAAATGAATAGGTTAAATGTTCATTTCAATAAACCTATATACATTGGTGCCGCCATCCTAGATTTATCGAAAATCATTTTGTATAAATTCCATTACAATTATATTAAAAGTAATTTTACTCATAAGCAGGCTAAGTTATTGTATACCGATACGGATAGTTTAATTTATGAATTTAAGGTAGATAATATTTATGAAATTATTAAACGTGATGTTGACTCAACCTTCGACACGTCAGACTATCCACCTGATAATGTGTATGGTATTCCACTGCGGAATAAGAAGCGTCTCGGTGTTATGAAAGACGAGAACAATGGAAAGATTGTACATCGTTTCAATGGAGTACGTCCAAAACTATACCTTATAAAAGTTTTAGGACAAAACGCTATAAAGAGAGCAAAGGGTGTCAAGGGTTCGACACTGAGGCACATCACGGATGATGATTTCAAACGGTGTCTATTCGAATGTACAAATTTAACTAGAGCGCAATGCTTGATTAGGAGTAAGGGACATACTGTTAGTACAATTGTACAGGAAAAATTAGTTCTGAGTTGGCAAGATAATAAGCGAAATTTGCTACCTGGTAAGACTGATACATTACCATGGGGTTATACTGAATTGATAGAGTAGATTCAATACTATTCATATACATATGTTTCGGTAAATAAAACCAGTGTAAATATGATGACAATAAATTTTATTTATTAAAATACATTTTCACATATCCGTTTTATTTATCCAGCTATTGTGTGAACTGTCGAATCCCAACCATTTCACATACAGCTCATTACCCCTCTTCCGTAATACTTTCTCTATGAGATAACCATCGGGGTATTTGACTTTGGTAAGTTCCTCCTCGTAGAACCCACCTTCGATGGGCTGATTCTGGTAATCGGTGAGTTCATAGGTAGGTGGGTTAGTATTTTTTCACCCCACTAACAGTAAATATCTCTGTAGTCCAGTTTGGGGTATAGCCCTTCTCAAAAACATTTTCATACTTGCCGATGCGAACTTTATCGTTGACTTTAAATTTTCGCTTACGATTACTACGTTTGACTTGTCGTGGTTTATACACACTTCGATACAATAGTTTTTCATTAGCCTTAGTGACATCCTTCGGTTTCATTTTTATTGCGCACGGTTATAATTTACATTAAATGCTTATTATCAATTCCACTTACCTATTTCACGATGATCCAAGTCGCCTGTTCCATTTAATCCGTAGTATTCACACATTTATAATTATTATTATTATTCATCATACAGGGTGATGGTTTATATCTATCATCCACCTAAAATTATATTCAAATTGATTGAGGAGAAAATTATCAAGGAAAGATCCTGAAACGATTTCAAATTAGTATACTATAAGAATATTTATATACATTCGTTTATTCTTTCATACCTTTATTATTGTAAAATGTATTTATCAATGAAAATATACAGTCAAATAGAAATTCAGAAATCTATAAGTTTAATGCAAGCTAAAACCTCATTTGAAATCATTCTGATTATGATACTCATGATTATTATTATTATTATTATTATTATTAACATATTCAATTCACGTCGTCTACTCGAAATTACAGACATACCTATTTTGGACTCATCATCATCATCATCAGCTTAAGATTCTACGAACAGATCAGAAAAATCAACAAAATAATCCGCAACGGATTCAACTTAGTATACTATGAGAATAATTCTGGTCATTCATTCACACCTATAATATTTTGAAAGCCCCACTTACAGATGCAAAATCATATCCAATCATGAAAAAATTGGAATCGAAAGTCTTGAGATTCAGAAACCTATGAGTTCAATGCCGGAAAATAGCACATTGCGCACTTGAGGTGGGAGGAAGTAGAACGCTCCAAACCATGCGTGGGATTAACACCCGAGCCGAAGGCGAGGGCGCTAAGGACGTGCCCGAGCCGAAGGCGAGGGTACCAAGGACGCAGTTTGGGGTGGTCTACTTCCTCCCACCTCAAGTGCGCAATGCGCTATTTTCCGGCATTGAACTCATAGGTTTCTGAATCTCAAGACTTTCGATTCCAATTTTTTCATGATTGGATATGATTTTGCATCTGTAAGTGGGGCTTTCAAAATATTATAGGTGTGAATGAATGACCAGAATTATTCTCATAGTATACTAAGTTGAATCCGTTGCGGATTATTTTGTTGATTTTTCTGATCTGTTCGTAGAATCTTAAGCTGATGATGATGATGATGAGTCCAAAATAGGTATGTCTGTAATTTCGAGTAGACGACGTGAATTGAATATGTTAATAATAATAATAATAATAATAATAATCATGAGTATCATAATCAGAATGATTTCAAATGAGGTTTTAGCTTGCATTAAACTTATAGATTTCTGAATTTCTATTTGACTGTATATTTTCATTGATAAATACATTTTACAATAATAAAGGTATGAAAGAATAAACGAATGTATATAAATATTCTTATAGTATACTAATTTGAAATCGTTTCAGGATCTTTCCTTGATAATTTTCTCCTCAATCAATTTGAATATAATTTTAGGTGGATGATAGATATAAACCATCACCCTGTATGATGAATAATAATAATAATTATAAATGTGTGAATACTACGGATTAAATGGAACAGGCGACTTGGATCATCGTGAAATAGGTAAGTGGAATTGATAATAAGCATTTAATGTAAATTATAACCGTGCGCAATAAAAATGAAACCGAAGGATGTCACTAAGGCTAATGAAAAACTATTGTATCGAAGTGTGTATAAACCACGACAAGTCAAACGTAGTAATCGTAAGCGAAAATTTAAAGTCAACGATAAAGTTCGCATCGGCAAGTATGAAAATGTTTTTGAGAAGGGCTATACCCCAAACTGGACTACAGAGATATTTACTGTTAGTGGGGTGAAAAAATACTAACCCACCTACCTATGAACTCACCGATTACCAGAATCAGCCCATCGAAGGTGGGTTCTACGAGGAGGAACTTACCAAAGTCAAATACCCCGATGGTTATCTCATAGAGAAAGTATTACGGAAGAGGGGTAATGAGCTGTATGTGAAATGGTTGGGATTCGACAGTTCACACAATAGCTGGATAAATAAAACGGATATGTGAAAATGTATTTTAATAAATAAAATTTATTGTCATCATATTTACACTGGTTTTATTTACCGAAACATATGTATATGAATAGTATTGAATCTACTCTATCAATTCAGTATAACCCCATGGTAATGTATCAGTCTTACCAGGTAGCAAATTTCGCTTATTATCTTGCCAACTCAGAACTAATTTTTCCTGTACAATTGTACTAACAGTATGTCCCTTACTCCTAATCAAGCATTGCGCTCTAGTTAAATTTGTACATTCGAATAGACACCGTTTGAAATCATCATCCGTGATGTGCCTCAGTGTCGAACCCTTGACACCCTTTGCTCTCTTTATAGCGTTTTGTCCTAAAACTTTTATAAGGTATAGTTTTGGACGTACTCCATTGAAACGATGTACAATCTTTCCATTGTTCTCGTCTTTCATAACACCGAGACGCTTCTTATTCCGCAGTGGAATACCATACACATTATCAGGTGGATAGTCTGACGTGTCGAAGGTTGAGTCAACATCACGTTTAATAATTTCATAAATATTATCTACCTTAAATTCATAAATTAAACTATCCGTATCGGTATACAATAACTTAGCCTGCTTATGAGTAAAATTACTTTTAATATAATTGTAATGGAATTTATACAAAATGATTTTCGATAAATCTAGGATGGCGGCACCAATGTATATAGGTTTATTGAAATGAACATTTAACCTATTCATTTCAATAATCACCATATCATGATCAAATATCGTACAACTATGGAAATTAGGTTTAGCAATTAGAGCTCTCGCTCCACCCCGGCCACCCCATTTCATGACTAACTTTACAGTTTTGTGTTTCCGCACATTCTCCATAGTTTTCCCAAACACTGCGTTGTTCATTAATTTGTAGAAATTTTTCTCAAATTCATTTTTAGACTGTTTTCTCTTATCTGTATTGAGGTCGATATAGGATTTTAACCATGGAGATTGTGCGAACTTTAAAATTCTATGCACCTGGACTAACTTCATACCCAGAGTTAAACACTGCTTCAAATTCCTGTAGTGCAAAACATATGTTTTTTTGGGTAAAAGTGTGGTGCAGAGCTTAGAAATTTTACTGCCAGGTGGAATGAAATGCTCGGGGCAGAGTGGTAAATCTTTATGCTGTTCATGCAGCTCTACCGGGTAGTCCAAATCAACCTCGAGAAAATAACCAATTGGTGAATCGTCAGGAATCGTCATCACATCAATTGGTTTCTCCTCCCACTCGAATGAACCATACGGTAGATGCTCACTCATCGCCGCGCCATACAAATTATTAACATCAAAATACATGATGTACGATGTTTCCTTCTTTGGATCATACTTTTCACCCATAAATTTATTGTTCGCTTCAGCGTAGCGATTTGAAACTTGTGCCACACCACCTCGAATACTCTTTTCAATGAATAACGCCATCTCGGGGTTGTCTAAAAGTTCTAAATTAACAGCTGTGTGTTTCAGCATCGCATCGAAAGCCAACCCTGGCGCTGTATAATAATGTAGAGGATCTAACTCATACGTGTCAAAACAACTTTCGCGAAAATTTTGAAATATGTCAGCCAGCAGAAGAACGTCTGTTTTCAAATATAAATCGGAATATTCACCCAATGTCTTCAATTTAAATTTTCTCCAAACGTTCTTCGCATGTTCATAATCCACGTCACTGATGTGAGAGTCATTCAGTTTTGAATAAAAAAACTCTTTAGCGGGTAAGCTTGACTCATCAAGGTTCTCCCATCTTTGTATATATTCGTAGGGGAAAATACCTTTTTTTTTCATATACTCAAATTCTTCACGATCGCTGTAAAACGACTGAGTTATCTTCTTACCCGCATCATCGATGTAGGATGCCAGCTTGTCAAGACCGCTAGCCATGAATCGGAGCGAATCTATGAATCTCAGGTGTATGAAGGTTCCGTCGACCCGCTTCGTGAATGAAATATACTTTTCCTTATTAATAGGTAATAAGGTGATTTTCCCGGGGAAAGTTGTCGCAAGAGATTTCAGAATAAAATGGGAATCGTACCCTGAAAAGTTGTGAAAAACTACAGGAATCGCGTGGGTTTCTTTGAAATTTAAATTACACTTGTTATGTGCGGGGCCGCGATAAATACCCGTGAAATGACAGTGATCATGACACTTTTTATCATCGGGTGAGAATGATTTCAAGCATATATAACAGTTTTTCGCACGCGCGTGTCGATCACGTTGCACCTGAGTTAACGGTATCATTGGAATTACATTTTTGATACGTGATTCTACCTGAATAGACAAGTCACGAAGCTGATTAACGAACCACTCGATGCAATCGAGTCCTCGTCTACTCATATATCCCGATAATGCATCATCGTACGAGCAGTGCACATAGTACCCTGCGCTGTGTGGAATATGCTCCTGAGATTCGTTCGCACCCGGTTTCAATATGCATTCAAGATCTGCGTATACTACAAACGGCACCCTACCCTTGTTTCGAAAGTTCTTGAATTCTAAGTGTTCGTTCTTCTCCGGGAAAATCATTCGCACCTTGTTCAATTGTACACAATCAAGTTTATGCTTTTCAAAGCTGGTCGCTACGGCGAAGTGACACAGGCATCTATCACACAATAGAGATGCACCATTATGTTTTGATAGTTGAGTGCTCACCAAACGCGAAAGATTCTTGATCCAAGTAAAGTGAAATCTGGGTTTAAAATTTCTCAAGTCATCTTCCTCCTCCTCATCACCGTCATCATCATCATCATCATCATCATCATTAACATTGATTGATTCAGAATCGCTGGCGATCATTAGCAGGTGAATCACCTCCTCAGTTGAATTTTTCGAATTTTTACTTAAATAAAGAGGAATAATCACACTTTTCTCCGACTTTGAATAATTCGAACAAGTTTCAGATTCAATTCCATACACATTGATTCTTAGATTATTTAATTTTTCAAATTTTTCTACATCACGCAGAGTTGTAGGAAAATTAATACCTGTACAGTTCAGCTCCGTCATATAGGCTTTATAGTTCGAAGTCCTGTGGGGGTTACAATTGACAGGGTGACGGGCTGCCGTAATAGACCACAAGAAGCAGCGATTGTCCTCATTGTTCTGCACGTTGATCACAGCTTTCTTCCGCTCGATGTCTTTGGGCAGTGCGGTAAATGTGGAGTGTCCACCACTCAGAGGCCTGTGGTGATTGATGTTGACCACAATGTTGATGATTTCAATCATACTCCAGCCAGAATCTCGTTGCTCGAAATCCTCTACATCGACCAGCAGATTATCCGCCATATTTTCGGTAAACCAATTGTTAAAATCGGTGGAGGGCGAAATTACCACATTGCTAGTATTGAAATACTTAAGATCAATGTCGGTTGCATCATCTTTGACATTTTGGAACTTGCATGATAGTATTACATTTACTTTGATATTCCCCTCTTTCCGTAGTGCAATCTTCAGATGCTTGATCAGGAGCACATCGACATCTCGCAGAAATGCAGCTAAATCTTTATGCTGAAGATTCGTGATGACACCAGTATTAATTCGACTATTGAAAGCACTATCCAAATCATTCCATTGAACACGTTCGTTGATATTGTCGTCGATGCTATTGATATTACCGCCTACGACTGTGTTTGATTGTCGCTGTTGCAGTTGTTGCTGCCTCCGCCGCCGGTGTTGTTGAAATTTCACCCACCATGATTTTAGTTGTGAAATTAAATTTTGGATTCGCTGTTTTTCACTCACATTTAGGTGTGCATTTTTTAAAGCCTCACTCAATGATTTAGTCTCTTTAATTGCAATATTACACCATAAAGCAATAATATCATCATCTTGGTGACTGCACGGCTGTGAATGTAGTGTATTGTAAGCACTCTCCATCAGTTTGAAAAGATTAGCGTATTTCTCACGATTCATGATTACCAAGAGCACAGTAGAAATGAAGTTTTACACGTTAAAGTAATATATTAATGCTCACATCACTCAGCGAGCTAACCTTATATATGCAGACCCCACCATTCAAGTGGGTACCATAGATAACTTTCTCATTATATGAATAGAAAATTCACTAATGACTTGTGAAAATGACCCGCTGCAGTTTGACATATACCCCGAAGCAGTGGTGGTGAGAGCTGGTGACTGCCCCTGTTTCTAACAGTATCTGATTTGACATTAGAACTGAAAGGATATGCGATCGCTAATAAAATAATTCAATAAATGTATCAATTTCTTGAATAACCTGAACACTGGATCTCAGTCCCCACCCTCATTCGCAGACCATACCCCCTCCCCAAACCTAGATATATTATAAGAAAGGTATAGAGAAAAAAAAAAAATTTTAAATTTAAAAAAAAAAAAAAAAAAAATTAAAAAAATAAGAAAAAAAAGAAAAAAACTCATAAAAAACTCATAAAAAAGTCATAAAAAAGTCATAAAAAACTAATTAGGCTGTTCCAGAACTCTCACATCTCATCTACTGGCCGCAGTTGGAAAATTCAAGGGCGATCGCGAGTACGCAAACAAGAATAATAAATATTGATCTTGAATTTTCGAATCGTGGCCAAAAAAACTGTTTTGCGACCTCATAATCGCCTAATTCTCGCCACTGTGCGAATATTTGTTGATGTATTTTCTGAACAACTGCTCGGCCCACTTTGAAATTTTCAGTCAACTTTTGGCATTAAAAAAGACACGCTATGTGTAAATTTCAGCCAATTCGATTAGGGCGCTTTTGAGTAATGAATTATTTACACTAATGTTGTATTAAAACTACACTTGAACGGGGTATTAAAAATCTGATGAAAATACTCTCGAAAAGTTCACAAAAAATCCCAGAATTTTCGTATTGGAACTTTTTTCATACATCGTTCACGTTTTGAGCTACGTAGGCGCGAAAAATAATAGAAATTGAAAATCAATTCATTCGATGATTTTTCGTAATGGAACGATGAGTCGAAAACATCTGAAAAAAAATCACAGTTCGTCCTTTCAACATGCAGTTTGACTGTACAAAAGGACAAGCAGATCGAAAGGGGTGAGGGAAAAGATCTCGTTTTTTTCGGTCGATTTGACGTGGAATCCCCCGTATAAAACACAGTATACCATCCAGTGAGTTTACCTCTATGCGGGTCGGTAGGTGCGCCTGAAGCAGGCAACCGAACGTACATTCCAGAAAAAACAGTACGTACCGTACGTACGGTTGCCTGCTTCAGGCGCACCTACCGACCCGCATAGAGAAAAGCTCACTGTAGCTGTATAGCGTAACGTGATGTCTGGTCAGCCCCTTATCAAATGAATAACATGCACAATCATTTTATACTCATGGTTTCTACCTAAAAATAGCAAACTTTCATGAAAGGAAAAAAACTTCAGTGTGATCAAGACAGAGTTCATCACATTGGTACCATAATGCGAAGAGAAAAAAAAAAAAACAACAACAATAAGCTAATTGGGTCAAAAATTAGTGATGGTCAGAAATTCGGGAGGAACCTATCGTTTTTAATTTCATTTTTCATTCGATTCCCTAGCCTGTGGCATCACGCATAGCACGTCACCCAGAATATAAGGAGAAAAACATAAAATTTTTTCTACCACACATGCATTAAAAACTCGTGTTTTTTGCCCTCCTTAACAGGATGGAAGCCACAGTTTTCTGACCGGGGCAATAAACCGGGATAAAAACTTGTCAAGCGGGATAAAAACTTGTCAAGAGGGATAAAAACTTTGGCAGCAGGGATAAAAACCTCTCGTAACCATGGTAACGATGAAATAAACTAAGAAAGTGCTGCCCCCAGTGGAGAACACCGTTCTCGTATTTCTAACCTCACTTTCTCTCGTTTTTAATGCATATGTGGTAGAAAATAACATATGTGCCATGGGAAGGAAGCAGGCGTTTTGTCTCGCGCATTTTGCAGAACTCGTTTTCACTCTCGGGCGCCTTCGGCGCCCTCGAATTGCAACTCGTTCTGCAAAATCCGCGCTCGCCAAAAATCGCCTGCTTCCTTCCCGTGGTGCATAATATACTATTATAGTAGGGGAGACCGGGGCTAGTTGTCACACTTTTTACTCTCTGACTTTTAGAATTTCTCCAAATTTTTTTTTCGCAAATCTTGAGATGGGGTATTGTAGATGCATCGTTTGCGCACCTACAGAAAATTTTTGGTTATTCTAAAGCAAGTCTAAGTAGGTTTTTTCGAATTTTCAAAAAAATTCGCGGAGTGTGACAACTTGCCCCGAGGCGGGGTAAGTTGTCACAGACCCCGGGGTAAGTTGTCCCGAGTATTTTAAATGGCGAAAACGGGTTTCATTGTATTGTCTCCGGAAACCACGAAACAGTCAACCTAGACTCCGAACACCCCACAAACCATGCGAAATCCCACCCAGACTCCGATAATCTTGAGAAAGTTGACCTCAACTCAAAAAACCATGGTTAAGTCAAAATGGGGTGAGTTTTTACACGTGACAACTTGCCCCAATAATTTTGTGACAACCTGCCCCAACCCGCTATTTTGTTTAAAAATGTGCACATCTTGCTGACCCGCCATTCAAATATCAATAATATGTACATCAAATGAAAGCGTTAAGAATAACCTTTCCGAATATCGTGTAGCGAAATTTCTCAAGGCAGTCTAGAAAATGAGAAAAAACATATTAGAAGATGGAAAATAATTACTTTTCCGGTCCGATTTCAGTTTATCGATCACTGCGAGGCCGAATATGATGCCGTATTCAATTTAACGACATTAGTTTGTTTCAAACATCGAACTACAACTTTGATCTATAGCACCGTTCGATCTGTTATCTAGCGATGGAGATATGGACACTGTGACAACTAACCCGTGTGACAACTAGCCCCGGTCTCCCCTATTATACAGCGATGGCACACATAAAACGTGATGTCTTGTTACTCCTCGATTTCCTTATAAAATAATTACGGTTGAGAAATACCATCGTAAAAACCCACTGGTCAACTTTAGGTAACGGTCATACGTGTGACTCAATTCACACAGTTTGCGCACACCTGTGACAGGTACGTATACATAAGATTCGTGTATAGGTTGATGGTGATGTAAGGCGGCGATCGAACTCTTCTTAATTGCACCTGGTTGGTTTTTCCATCCACCTGACCAACTCTTACAAAATTATTCCTTACCTATTTCTCGGATGTGTTGAAACACTTCGGAAAGAACTTGTGTAATTTACTATCTGAAGATGATCGATTACTTGAGTCCTGGAAACCAGCCGCAAATTTTTGTATCGAATTTCTTCAATTTCAAAATTATAGGGATTATATAATAGGAATTGTTTGAGGGCCTATTCAAGTTTGCTATTGATAATGTTGTTCATAATAAATGTAAAACTCGAACTCGGCTTTTTTATATGGAGGATTCCACGTCAAAGAGACCCCTTTCGATCTGCTTGTCCTTTTGCACAGTCAAACTACATGCTGAAAAGAAGAACTGTGATTTTTTGGACTCATCATTCCATTACGAGAAATCATCGAATAAATTGATTTTTTTTTCGCGCCTACATAGCTCAAAACGTGAAAGATGTATGAGAAAAGTTCCAATACGAAAATTTTTGGGTTTTTTGTGAACTTTTCGACAGTATTTTCATCAGATTTTTAAGACCCCGTTCAAGTGTAGTTTTAATACAAAATTAGTGTAAATCATTCATTACTCAAAAGTGCCCGAATCGAACTGACTAAAATTTATACACAGCGTATTTTTTTCATTGTCAAAGGTTGTCTGAAAATTTCAAAGTGAGCCGACTAGTGGTTCAGAAAATACATCAACAAATATTCGCACAGTGGCACGAATTCGGCGATTATGAAGTCACAAGACAGTTTTTTTGGCCACGATTCGAAAATTCAAGATCAATATTTATTATTCTCGTTTGCGTACTCGCGATCGCCTTTGAATTTTTGAACTGCGGACGAAAAAACTTTTTTGCAACCTCATAATCGCCGAATTCTCGCGACTGTGCGAATATTTGTTGATGTATCTTTGGAACCACTGCTCGGCGCACGATGAAATTTTCAGAAAACTTTTGGCATTGAAAAAGACATGCTGTGTAAAAATTTCAGGCAATTCAGTCAGGGCACTTTTTTGTTACTGAAGATTTTCAAAGATTTTTCACCAAAACTGCAGTTTCCCGAGGCACAAAAAATTGCAAAAAATTATCTTTACTTTCGGAGAAAGACGCGAAACTTTTGTGTAAGAACTTTTTTCATTGCTCATCTGGATTCCAGGCTATGTTGGCTTGAAAAATCGAAAAAACGCTAAAAGCTGATTATTTGACCAGCTGTAGTAAAAAAGTACTTGGTCAGAAAAATCTGAAAAAATTCACACTTGATCCTTTCAACGTGTACTTCCACTGTGTAAAAGGGCAAACAGATCAAAAGGGGTCAGGGAAATCGCCAAATGAAGATTCGCGCTTTTCTTCCGGCCATGCTATCCCCATGAACTCTTCATCCCGGGGATCAGATTCATCCAAATCATCAGGTGAATTAATCGCCGGGTGAAAAAAATTACTACAAAAAACTACGATTTTTTAATAGAAAAATTAGGGATTTTTACGAAATATCTACGATTTTCTACGATTTTCTACAGGAATCTAGAAATTTCGTAGAAATTTTGTAGTTTTTCTAGAGATTTTCGTAGATCGTTGTAGAATGAAAGTAAGAATTTCAATTTCGGAATTCACCTGGATTTCACCTGCATATTACCTACTACAGGTTTATGCAGCGGCAGAACCTACCCGGTGAATATTCAAGTTCACGTTTATGGAAAAATTGGAAAAAAAATTAACGCGATCACGTTATCCCTTTTTTTGGCACCTCGTCAGGTTACCGTGGGCCGCTGAAGACCCGAGGCCATAGATTTTCAGTATTCTACAAAAAAATATACGACATTTATTAAATTTTATTGGGGATCCGAATTTTCTTAGTTTCTCGTCAAAAGTCGTAGGCGAACGTAGAAAAACGTAAAAATTCTTACTATTCGACGAAAATTTATTCACATTTTCTTTTGAAATTCGAATGTTTCAATTTTTCGTAGAAAATCGTGAAAATTCTTACTAGTTTACAAAACTTACCGAAAATTATTATCGCAAGTTTTTATGAATCTAAATTTCTCACTTCTTAGTAGTTTTTCGTAAAAATTTCGTAGTAACGGGAAATTTTTCGTAGAATTTGGTATTTTTCCATACACTAATTTTCTACGAAAGACTACGATTTTTTACAAAAAAAAAACTAAACCTTTCGATTTTTTTTATTTCCTAGAACACAAATTGAGCTGTAGTGATGGGTGACCTGCAAGAACCAAATTTAAGTGACACAAATTTAGTCTGGTAGTCAAGTTTTCAGCGTTTATAGACTGTAACTTCACAGTCATGAAAATGGTAGCGTTACTTTTGGAAGCTAGGCGAGATACCCCCTTTAACATGATCCGCTGAAACGGATTAAATTGCAAAACGTCGTCGAAAACAACTGCCGTCCTCGGGACATGACTACGTCGAGACGGAGCCAGGATTACGCGAACCCCTGCGTAGGATCAGCGATGCAACCCTCGCGATACCGCCCCTCCTATATATATAATACCTATATGCTATACGCTTTTCTCTCTATGTATATATTCTCATATCTACGCCCCTAGGTAGTTATAGGATATGGGGTAGTCCAAATGAACGTGAACAGAGTTTGACCCCGACCCTCACCGAATTGGTCGCTGATTTTTTCCCGTATTCTACTCTACAACAGGTACACTTGCCGATTTTTCTTAGATTTTTTAGACTCATCGTTCGGTCACGGCGATTTTTCAGAGTTTTTCCATTAACCTAATGTAACTCTGCAAGCTTACATTTTATCGCAAAGTCATAAAGGAGAAAAAGTTTAGTTTTCTTTTGATCTTTACAAAAATATTTTTTCATGAATTTTCAGAGCATACTAAATCGTTGATTTCGATGAAAAAAGTACAAAAATTGAGTTATCTCGGAAAACCCGTTTCCAAAAATTTTGAAATTTTTTGTCATTTTTCTTTGGTCAAAAACACACCACTTTTGTATAAAACATATTTTGGGCACGGCCTTCGTTCGGGAGCTACGCCTTGTTTTATGTGATAATATCAGTAAAGTACGTGAATCAATTTTTTTTTTTTTACTTTCCGTATAGATTACTTTAGGCGGATTCGACCCCAAATTGTGTGTTCCATACCTGAACTCAAAATCACTTTATTCGTCATCAACTTCGACACACGATTGAGTGTTTACAAACTCAATGTTCCAAGAGTCAAAACACTTTAGTATCCTGAAATCTCTATAATAATTTGTTTCATTCGTTTTCTGATTAGCCCATGATCAGTGGTCTTACAGTGATTACTTATGACGTTTACTAATCGTGGTTAGTGTCGACTTTACGGTAGGGAATCAATTTAAATCTTTTTATCCGATAGAATTTCAGCTTTGGCACGTAGATGAAACCCGTGACAGTTGGATTTGCATGTGTACTTCACTTTCTTTTCTTACACCGGTCGCAAAATGCCACTTTTCATACCTCTTGAGCGGGCGCAAAACAGATCTTCTCGGCCCTCGGGCGCAAAGTGCTGTTTTGCGCCCGCGCACTCGGTCTGAAAAGAGGCATTTCTGCAGACCAGGTGTTGAGAAAAAAATCGTGTGCATCACGGGCGCAACTCTATTTTGGCGAGTGTGATTGCAGTACACTCGAAAAATAGTACTTTGTACCCTTGATACACAATGCCTACTATTTCAATTATGATTTTCAATGTTCTATTTTATGTTCAAGAAAATTTTTGACCACATTCAAAACTCACGGTTTGACCTCGAGTGATTTATACGAAATATTGAACAAAAATTGATTTACGTACTTTACTGATATTATCACATAAAACAAGGCGTAGCTCCCGAATGAAGGCCGTGCCCAAAATATGTTTCATACAAAAGTTGTGTGTTTTTGACCAAAGAAAATTGACAAAAAATTAAAAAAAATTTTAAAACGGGTTTTCCGAGATAACTCAATTTTTGTGCGTTTTTCGTCGAAATCGGCGATTTAGCATGCACTGAAAATTCGTGAAAAAATATTTTTGTGAATATCAAAAGAAAACTGAACTTTTTTTTCCTCTGTGACTTTGCGATAAAATGTAAGACTTCAGAGTTGCGTTAGATTGATGGAAAAACTTGAAAAAATCGCCGCGACCGAGCCATGGGTCTAAAAAATCTAAGAAAAATCGGAAAGCGTACCTTTTATGGAGTAGAATACGGAAAAAAATCGGCGACCAATTCGGTGAGGGTCGGGGTCAAACTCTGTTCACTTTCATTTGGACTACCCCATATATACATACTATTTGTCTGTATTGTTCAGGACGTTAGAATTTCTTAATATCGTAACCAATAGGAACTCAGCATAAATTATTTTTTACGGCACAGGCATTAAAAAGTCACTTTTTGACGCCTGTTTTCGTTCCGGCAAGTGGCACTTTATACCGCTGAGTTCAAAGTTGCGGTATAAAGTCTTTATTCCGCAACTTTGATGCGCAGTTCGAAGTGCGCATGTCAAAGTTGCGGAATAAAGTCTTTATACCGCCGGTTACCCCCTCTCTACTACCTTTTACAGCAGCTCCTATACGCAGTTCGTGCGGAACTCAACTGGCGTCAAAGTGACTATTAATGCCTTTTCCGTAAAAAATATTGTATGGGGCGCGCGCAGAAAGTAACTGTTCGGCAAGGTTATGTTTTTAGTACTCGCCGTTGCTTTACAAGGCTCGCCTTCGGCTCGCCAGGTAAAACCAACGGCTCGTACGAAAAACATAACCTTGCCGAATAAACAGTTACTTTCTGCGCATGCCACATAAATATCTACAGTAGAGCGTCGATTATCCGAATCAATTCGGACCGGGTGCCTTTCGGATAATCGAAATTTCGGATAACCGAACAGCAATATTCCGTGGGCGAAAAAAACGTCAATTCTTTCGAAATGATGAAATTTATATATGTATACATATTATAACATATATTTAACTACAATGAACATCAATAGGTTATTATCACAAGTACATTTTAGTGAACTGAAAACATGTAATCATCGTATCATTCAATGATACAGAACAAAGTTAGATATGTATGTCTTTAGAAAATAATCAACATTCTTATACATTTGAGTTCTTACATCTGTTTATTTTTGAAAAAGTCGACGATTTTCCAATAAACCAAATCACCATTCGGATGATTGACGTTTCGGATAAAGCAAATCGCCATTCGGATAATCGACGTTTCGGATAACTGACGTTCGGATAATCGACGCTCTACTGTAACTACAATGAACATCAATAGGTTATTATCACAAGTACATTTTAGTGAACTGAAAACATGTAATCATCGTATCATTCAATGATACAGAACAAAGTTAGATATGTATGTCTTTAGAAAATAATCAACATTCTTATATATTTGAGTTCTTACATCTGTTTATTTTTGAAAAAGTCGACGATTTTCCAATAAACCAAATCACCATTCGGATAATTGACGTTTCGGATAAAGCAAATCGCCATTCGGATAATCGACGTTTCGGATAACTGACGTTCGGATAATCGACGCTCTACTGTAGTTGCACATTACAAAAAAAAAAAAAACCATTATAGGGCTTTCAGTTTACTTTCTTCAGTTCAGTGGCCATCAGCCCTCCGACGGTGCCGTTTTTCTGTCCAATCTACAAAATGTCTGGCAAATGTAGATAAAGTTTTTTGCACATCGTATCGTTTTTTCCTGATTTCGATTCTACAGGAAAACGTTGCAAATATAACTGATTCTTACAACAAAAATTTGTTGTGTTTCACAAGGTTCTATTTAAATTCTTGACGATTGCAGCAAGGAAGGGAATGAAAAACACTTTTATGGAGAGAATTGAATTTCAAATGAAGGGAATTTGTTCAACGATTGTGTTGCCGTGTTGTTTCAAAATTCGAGGACGAATTTGTTCTTTTAGTTAATAAAAATTAAACAATTGAAGAAAAAAATGTTGGTACAACTCAAGAGTTTTATTCACAAAACTTGACCTATGATCTAACTACAGAATAATTCGCGTGCCTAATGACATAAGGTCGTAAGCGCCAATATACGACTTTTTGCTTTTTGTAACGGCAAAAGGTCGTATATATTTTTTTTAACCGTATTTAGACTAAACACCCGAAGTTTCGTTCATAAACGTTGAAATTTGATACTAGGTCGATTAAAGGCAGAAGGTCGTATGTACTGGTGGATACGACCTTTCAGTCCTAACTTCGCAAAAAAATAATGGTTCTCATTAATTGCATAAGGTCGTATCCGCCAAAAAGAAATGAAAAAATTGGCGCTTACGACCTTCTGGTTTTATCTGCGAATATTTTTCATCGAAGTTTTCGAAACGGTCGTTTTTTCAAGTTATCTTTGCGTTTCATGAGTTTTCACAACTATTTGAAAAAATCATGAAAAATTAAAATTAAAAAAAATGGCGGATACGACCTTCTTCTTTTATCAGCGAATATCTTTTATCGAATTTTTCGAAACGGTCGTTTTTTCAATTTATCTTTGCGTTTCATGAGTTTTTACGACTATTTGAAAAAATCATGAAAAATAAAAAATAAAAAAAAAAAAATGGCGGATACGACCTTCTGCTTTTACCGTTTTTTTTATTTTCCTCAAAAATTGAAATGAAAGAATGACGTATCCGCCCAACATACGACCTTTTGCATTTACATTTTTCGATTTCGAAATTTCAATTGATCTAATACGTTTTGGTCATTTTTAGAGCGAATGCCGAAAAAAAATTATACGACCTTTTGCCACCAAAATCGTGTTTTTGGCGCTTACGACCTTATGTCATTAGACACGCGATATATTAACAAAATATTAATATTAATAGAGAGAAACTCAAATCAGACGCATCCCAGACAGCACAGAACTTGAAGTCGTCTAAAAGTCGTCGTATGGACGTCAATAAGAAACCAAAGGACGTATTTAAGAGTTAAGACAAGATTTAGACGTCAAAAAGTGGGACATTTGACGAGTGGCGAGAATTCGACGATTATGAGGTCGCAAAACATTTTTTTTTTTTGCCACGATTCGAAAATTCAAGATCAATATTCATTATTCTTGTTTGCGTACTCGCGATCGCCCTTGAGATTTTCAACTGTGGCGGAAAAAACTTTTTTGCGACCTCATTAATCGCCGAATTCTCGCCACTGTGCGAATATTTGTTCATGTATCTTTTGAACCCCTGCTCGGCCTAGTATGGAATTTTCAGATAAGTTTTGGCATTGAAAGAGACACGCTGTGTAAAAATGTCAGCCAATTCAATCAGGGCACTTTTTTGTTACCTATGATTTTCGAAGATTTTTCACCAAAACTGCAGTTTCGCGATGCACAAAAAATGGCAAGAAATTATTTTCAGAAATTCCAACGAAAGACGCGAAACTTTTGTATAGGAACTTTTTTTCATTTCAGGCTATGTTGGCTTGAAAAATGGAAAAATCGCTAAAAGCTAAAAAAAATACTTGGTCAGAAAAATCTGAAAAAATTCACAGTTGATCCGTTCAACGTGTACTTCCACTGTAAAGCCGTTCGATTTGACGTGGAATCTCCCATATGTAGAAATAATAAATTGAAGTTTTAGAAAATCGAAATTTCTGTTTCTCTACATTTCTTGAAGTATGAATAAATAACATTGTGTTTACAATTCGGGCTGAAATTTGAAAAATTGTGCAAGTTTTCGATGATTCAGCGAAGGTGATGGGGCACGTGATTTCTTTGTCAAACTTCAAATTCGATATAGGTATCAAAACCCAGAGACGTAATTCCGAAAATTCCGGAAACAGCAAAGTATGGAAGCGAGGAATATGTAAATCGATTTTATTAAAAAAAATAAATAAATAACAATAATGTACGTAATTTCGATTGAAAAAAGAAACGAATTGAATAAAATTAATTCTTTCCGAGTTGAAAAAAAATCTCGAATTTCAGCCAACTCGTGTATGTGCCCAAAAATAGTGGCGTGTAGGTGTGCGACGCGTTTTGTCCCCGTAAATCATAATCTCCCCTGAATTCTACCGACGGCGAATAGCTGCTGAGAGTTTCACTCGCATAGGTTGGGCCGGAAACAAATGAACAATGTTCAAATCAGAGTGGGGGATCTGAGGGCGGTTCAGAGGCGGGGCGAAACGAGGCTGAGCCGGTGTTCGACGCTCTGGAAGATCAGTCTCCACTGGGACGTCGAACCGAACCGATCGTGCGCTGCTGTACAACTGTAACACCGTCGGCCCCAAATATCAGCCTCGATTCGATTCGTGAGCGAACGAATAGATGAGTTAATTAAAAGTCGATATCAGACATCACATCGTCAGAGAAAACAAGGTGAATCAGTGATCGGTACTCAGTACTCAGAATTGTTGTTGGCCGCCAAGTACCCGTGCACTTCGCATGAAAATTCTGAACAAACGGTAGATACGATGATGCAAATGTCGATGGGGAACAGCGAGCATGCCGGCGCCGTTGGCGGTTTGGGTGTCAGTGTTTTACCTTTCGACGGAATGGGACTCTACGAACAACCACGACCCAGGCTTGTCTTCAAAATGCCCCGTGTTGTTCCCGACCAAAAAGCAAAGTTCGAGACGGACGAACTTTTCCGGAGACTCAGCCGTGAGAGCGAGGTAAGTCGTCCCTGGTTTGACAACCTGGTAAAGAAAACGTTTCCGCCTATCAAGCCTTCGGTTGCGGCTTGAAACAATGGGCGGACAAGTTTTGGAAAAGAACAGATAATAAAAGGACGTGTGATAAGCTCTGTGATCTTGGGCCACACAGCGTGCGATCTGAACTAACGAGCTAACAGGTAGTCGCAAGGTATCCCAAACTCTCTCTTTACGAGGTGACCAAGAGCTCGAGAATTTCTTTCTTCCGGAACTTACGACACAATCTGCTGTGTTCACTTGGAACATTCAACCGGAAACTGAGATCCATGATTCTGGTCTATCGAAAGGGCGAGTTTGAGTTGGATTTTTCGTTGGAATCGATGTGCAAGGTCATCGTTTGTGTTTCAGGTCAGATACACCGGGTACCGTGACAGACCTCCAGAGGAGCGTCAGGTCCGTTTCCAAACCGGATGTCGCGAGGGTCACACAGAGATCGCATTCGCAGCAACTGGGACAAACCTTCAGCTAGTTTTCGCGCCTGTGACTAGCGGGTTCGGCGGCGAACCACGGGAATGTGATTTCGACAAGGAGCACGGCAAGGTGAGCAAGCTATGAATCAAAAATGTAAATAGTATTTCAGTTACGTGACTTTAGTGAATTTACCGCCCAGTTTAATACTCCCGGCATCCAACTCAACCCCCTTACCTTAAACTCCTATTTCGAACCTCAAAGTCCTCCACAGTTGAAAATTAGCATCCATTTGAAGACTCTTTTCAACTGTTCGAACTCGAGCTCCCATTTAGGGCCTCTGAGTCCACCGGAATCATAGATGACCACAGGCGGCTGGGTGTAGCGAGGGTTTAGTCAGGTTCTCGTAAGATCCTCATTTCAGCCTAAAATTCTACATTTTGTCCGGTATCTGCACGTTTTAGGCGTTAAAGAGGGTTCGATTTTCTATATCAAATGAACCTCTCCAGACCCTCCAAAACCTCCGTGGAAGTTCCGAACGGTGGAAGTTGGAGGTTCTGAGCGGACGCTAAATTTCGACTCGGGATCTTGATCTTTTCCAACGAATAAAAAATACTTCATTCACTCAGACCAAAGAGTCCAATAGGAAAAGTGAAATTTTGCTCAGTAGATGTTTAAACCCTGAGATATTTTGCTTCCGTCGATATGACTGGTCAAGATTGACCATATTTTAATTTGACTACGGAACTCCCAGGTATTTCACAACCTGGAGCGCATGTATACCTGCACGGGTCAATAGAGGGTAGCGGGCGGTATTGTTCTGGATGAAAAAGTTTCAGGGAAATGACAACGTTATATTTTCAAACTATTTGGTGCATAATTAAATGGGGTACCTGTGAACTTTCATATACTTCGCCGGCGGTTGTTCATTATATGACGGCAATGGTGCAATAAATAGTTTGGGAATTTTGGAATATATCCTGAGTACTGAGACACTACTGCTACTTTTATTCTACGGACTGACATACAATAAACGTTACGAGAGTTGCAGAAGTCGAATTTTGGCGTGGTTGTTGAAACACGTTGTGTTAGCTAGGAAATTCTGCCTTGCGATGCGATTAACCGGATCATTTTTTCACTCATTAGGGCAGTTCTTGGAAAATAAAAGATTCCGGATCTGCCGGTTCCTCGGAATTTTTGGTGAACCAAGTATAACTGCAATGACCATTACAGCTTTCATAAACAATCCGCTACACCTACGTCTTGAAACGGTATAGCCGAATAAGGGGGCAAAAAGTGCCCTCTCACCAAATAGACGACGGACTTGATTTTCAGTTGGGCCTTGGTAAAAAAGGTATTCATGCCAAATTTTAGCCTTCTACCCCTTCTGTCGCGGTAGTTATGGCGAAAAAACGTAATTTTCGCGGTTTTTTTCTATCTTTGCTAATTCATCGTATAGACCTTCACCAAAATTCATGGCCATGTATTAACATGTAAGAAGTGTAGAGAAAAATGTTCAGAGGTTCGGCACTACGGATCCGATCTTTAAAAAATTCCGAAAGATTTAAATACGGTGTTCTCAGTGGATTTTCGCGAGGCACTAAGTTCCAATAATTTTTTTTACAAATGTCGATCACTTTCGCCCAATTCCTCATATTAGTCTTCGCTTCACTTCTGGTGCGTCATGCTGAAAAAAAATGAAGAAACCTTTGGGAATTTAAAAAAAATCTGATTTCGTACCCAAGGAAGTGTAAAACATCTTTTCGCATGTATTTTGATCACCTTCTTCTGTACGAATTTTTTCAAGCCAATACTTTCAGTGGAGCTTACTTATCGTAGTAGGCGTCGGAGTTTATCATCACGGCAATCTTTTCAGAGTCAGCACGTAAAATTGCACAAAAATTTTATGATGAATAAAAAAAAGCTCACGAAATTTTTTTTTTTCATAAATTTTTTTGTAGTGATCGGAAAAAAAATCCTACGCTATATTTTAGTCGTGATTTGATGAAAACGTGATTTTCGCGTTTTTTTTCTATCTTTGCTAATTCATCGTATAGACCTTCACCAAAATTCATGGCCATGTATTAACATGTAAGAAGTGTAGAGAAAAATGTTCAGAGGTTCGGCACTGCGGATCCGATCTTTAAAAAATTCCGAAAGATTTAAATACGGTGTTCTCAGTGGATTTTCGCGAGGCACTAAGTTCCAATAATTTTTTTTTACAAATGTCGATCACTTCCGTCCAATTTCTCATATTAGCCTTCGCTTCACTTCTGGTGCGTCATGCTGAAAAAAAATGAAGAAACCTTTGGGAATTTTTTTAAAATCTGATTTCGTACCCAAGGAAGTGTAAAACATCTTTTCGCATGTATTTTGATCACCTTCTTCTGTACGAATTTTTTCAAGCCAATAGTTAGGGATTTATGGGCTATACCTTTCGCGTAAAGATTTAGGAAGAGCAAGAAACTGTTGAAAAAAATTTGGAAAACTTCAAAAACTAGAAGAAAAATGAATGGTACCCATACAGTGAAGCAATGTTGCAGCAATGTTGCATACGGCCCATTACCATTAGCAACATTGCTGCAACATTGCTTTGCTGTATGGGTAGTGAATATGCACGTGAAGTGATATTCCTCTACTTTATTGAAATTAAGAGGGTACATACACCTCAAAATGTCGAGAAAGTCAAAACTGCCAAGTCATTTTTAATATTTTAGAATGTTTTTCACACAATTTTCGGAGCACATTTCTTTTTGTCTACGACGCACGAAATAAAATCTATCGGTGGATCGATTCAAGTTTTTCTGGACTTAAACTATTCAGTAAAGACGCCTTTTCAAAATGAACAGAAAACTTTTTGATCCGATCAAAATTGTATCAGGGACCCTATTCTACAAATTCTTTCACGCGTATCACTGGTGAAAGAGCTGAATTTCCGATTAAATCTGCTCTCTGATTGGCCCAAATGCCTCTATCACGATTTGTCACCGGGTGATACGTGTGAAAGGATTTTCAGAATAAGGCCCCAGATACTCATAATTTTTTAGATGAAAATAGTGTTTTTCTGTCTTCATACGTTACTTTTCATTATAACTCGAGTAAAAATAAAGTTATGAAAAAGTTCTTCGTTCAAATTGAAAAGGCTTCTTTACTGAACGGTTTGAGACCAGAAAAACTAAAATCGGTCCACCGGTATATTTTATTCTTTACATCATAGATAGAGATACATTTTTTTCTAAAGTCTTGAGAAAGCCATTCCAATAGTCTCAAGAATGACTTTCGGTGGTTTTGACTTCTCTTAAATGTTAAGGTGTATGTTCCCCCTTAAGGGGTCTGGCCACCCTGGCCGCACAGAAAATGGGCTTATTCTAAGAAAATTTGTAAGCTCGATAATATTTAACGGAATTTTTGCACACATGCTAGTTTATAGCTTGATGAACATATCATAATTTTCGTAAAAAAATATTCAGAAATGGCGGCTTCGCAGTAGTTGCCGTGAAGGTACACGCGCGTAGCTTGCAGCCAATAAATCTCCGGAACGGGTCATCTTAAAAAAAATATATATATTAGCTTATTATTGAAGGGTGTGACTAAAATATAGCGTAGGATTTTTTTTCCGATCACTACAAAAAAATTTATGAAAAAAAAAAATTTCGTGAGCTTTTTTTTATTCATCATAAAATTTTTGTGCAATTTTACGTGTTGACTCTGAAAAGATTGCCGTGATGATAAACTCCGACGCCTACTACGATAAGTAAGCTCCACTGAAAGTATTGGCTTGAAAAAATTCGTACAGAAGAAGGTGATCAAAATACATGCGAAAAGATGTTTTACACTTCCTTGGGTACAAAATCAGATTTTAAAAAAATTCCCAAAGGTTTCTTCATTTTTTTTCAGCATGACGCACCAGAAGTGAAGCGAAGGCTAATATGAGAAATTGGACGGAAGTGATCGACATTTGTAAAAAAAATTATTGGAACTTAGTGCCTCGCGAAAATCCACTGAGAATACCGTATTTAAATCTTTCGGAATTTTTTAAAGATCGGATCCGCAGTGCCGAACCTCTGAACATTTTTCTCTACACTTCTTACATGTTAATACATGGCCATGAATTTTGGTGAAGGTCTATACGATGAATTAGCAAAGATAGAAAAAAAAGGCGAAAATCACGTTTTTTCGCCATAACTACCGCAACAGAAGGGGTAGAAGGCTAAAATTTGGCATGAATACCTTTTTTACCAAGGCCCAACTGAAACTGAAGTCCGTCGTCTATTTGGTGAAAGGGCACTTTTTGCCCTCTTATTCGGCTATACCCTTTCAAGGCGCGCGTGCGCTGAAAAAAATGACGCCCGGCGTCGAGACGCCATCGCGATCAATAACGTGGCTAGCCCGCCATTTTGTACGCTTCTTTGTCTTTTTTATTTTTTATTTCGCTACTCTTTGTCGTTGTTATGTTCCACTGATCTCTGTGAAGCTGTAACTAAAACTTTTATCTTATGGCTGATCAGTGATAAAAATTAGTTCAAGATACAAATAAGACTTTCATTTCATCGTTAGCCTGACGCCGCGCCAGATGCTTTTCTCTACAGGCCAAACAGAGAAGAGATCGTAAATCTTGCCTCAGTCCTCTTGAGCCTTGGCCCTTGGCTCTTGGCCCTTGGCCCTTGGAGCGTGGCTGGATCTGGATAACAGAGTTGAGGAAACCATTTTAGAGAGGGGTTTTAAAACGCTGATTCGTGCCTCGGCTCAGCGCCAGAGGCTCAAATGGTCTCTCGAAGGTTAGAAGGGACTGAGGGACACGCGTCATTCGGAAAATGCATGTGTCGATGCTTTGCACTACCCTGGGTGAAAAGAGACATGAAAGAAAGACGTCAGTCCTGTTCCGAAGATCTTTGCTCGTAATATTTGCCCATTAGTGCCCTTTGATTTTCAACGGGGTCACGTCGTTCTTCGAGGTTCTAGGACCAACTCGTAATCAATTATTCCCCGTCGTTTTTGTTTTGTTTTATTTGACAAAGCAGGGACTACACGCGTGGCGCATTGTTGGAGGCCTATGCAGTAGGTAATAATTACGGGAGATCCATGCGCCTGATAAACACAACCCGCCGGGGTACCGACCATACCGAACTTGTAATCTACGGCGTATTATTCCTTTTTCTTTTCCATTTTCTGAACCCCTACGCAGCCACACGGGGGCCCTTTCACGTCACTTATCTGCCCGTTAAAGACCATTCAGATAACGCTGACAACCCTATCGCGGAACATTGTTGTATTTTCGACATACACGTCTACGCGGCTTATAAGAGGAGTACAAGAAAGTCGGCTGACGATCAACGGGTTCTCGACCATCATTTGTATATACAACACAATAGCTACATAGGCGTGAAAGTTGACGAGACAGGTAATTCATTCCCACCATAGCTGCGAAATCGTTCGAGAAATTTCTCCTTACTCGTTATCGTTTGGATAGTCTGGACCAGAGTTTCCTGCGACGAACATGCTTTTACAGATATCTTATCATGCAGAACGAGTTACGTTGTTTCCTGATACAAAAACCCGGTGCAGACCGTTATATAGTTATATCCGTGGTGTAGACGTAACGGAAAAATAATCTCGGTATATAACCGTCCGTGTTGATTGTTTTATTTTCAAGACGAAAATCAAGAGGAAATGAATCGCGCTGCCACCACCGTTGTATCTGTCACGGTCAGTGGTTCGGTTTCAGCTCCAGTCGTTCGTGACGGGTTGAGTTTCGCTTTAATTAATACCGAACATAAAATAGGTTAATTTGATAGAAAAATAAATAAATGTGAAACCTCCATGGACGCTCGCCCGAGTAAAAATTTTTGCGTCCGCTTAGAACCTCCAACTTCCACCGTTCGGAACTTCCACGGAGGTTTTGGAGGGTCTGGAGAGGTTCATTTGGTATAGAAAATCAAACCCTCTTCAACGCCTAAAACGTGCAGATACTGGACAAAATGTAGAATTTTAGGCTGAAATGAGAATCTTACGAGGACCTGACTGAACCCTCGCTACACCCAGCCGCCGTGGTCATCTATGATTCCGGTGGACTTCGAGGTTCAAAATAGGAGCTCGGAGGTGGGCCGGACGTTGGCCGGACGTTATGAGTATCAAAATAGGGGCTAAATCATGAAACCAGAGGACGCAGAGGCCTTAAATGGGAGCTCGAGTTCGAACAGTTGAAAAGAATCTCCAAATGGATGCTAATTTTCAACTGTGGAGGACTTGGAGGTTCGAAATAGGAGTTTAAGGTAAAGAGGTTGAGTTGGATGCTGGGATTATTAAGCTTAAGGACGCAGAGGCCTTAAATGGGAGCTCGAGTTCGAACAGTTGAAAAGAGTCTCCAAATGGATGCTAATTTTCAACTGAGGACTTGGAGGTTCGAAATAGAAGTTTAAGGTAAGGAGGTTGAGTTGGATGCTGGGAGTATTAAGCTGGGCGCTAAATTTCTACTCGGGCCGGCACTAATAACACTTTAACCTGCGGTATATCCTCTGCTAATCCTCTATTATGACACCATACGTTGAACGCGTGTCTCCCGTAAGCTAGCTGGTGCGATTAATAGGATTTGAAACAGAGAAAAACACGTGAAGCGCTCGAGGGTGTCGCGCCCTCCGAGCACCTGTCGCGTCCCACGGGGATTCGAGGTGACACTTTGCTTTGTTTATCAACCTAATCTTTTCAAAATCAACAACATTTCATCATTGTTGAAAAAAATATCCGTTTGGAAATTGAATTAGAACTGCAGGCCAACTGACCTCGGTCACGTCTGCCATGTTTAACCCTCGCGTAAATCAAAATTTAGTCAAAATCGTCATCCAACCCTTGGGCTGACCGTATGTTGTCCCTGAATGTGTCGCGTGGACTTATTTCTGGATCCCGCGTCTCATGACGAACTGACAAATACCCTAGCATTGTCCAAACTGGACTGCAGCAAAAACAACACGTCAGATACGCCCACTAAAACAAAAGACTAGAGAAATAGCTGTCATTTGTATAGTCCGTAGTCCCTTTACCGGTTATTGTACCGTACGGTACGGAGAGCGAACCTTTCACCCCTTTCTACCGACTACCGAGCGGAGTAACCCTTTCGTAAAAACGGTCCGCCGCCTTTTTTTATCAATGTAAATCAGCCGGAGCCGAAAGGGTTACGGAGGTCCGCATATTACATGGGTTAGGTACACACATAGGTTCATATATATATGTATGTATACTCGTTTGAAACACTACAGGACGACTTTTGTCACTGTTACAGTTTTAATAATCGTCGGTCTTTATTACAACTTAATGGGTATGCATGGAATCCTTTTTTTTCTGTCCGTGAGAATGTTTCGAAGTGTAACTTGGCAAACAAATTCTGCAGACTGCACGTATACGGAGCGTTGATAAAAAAATTTACTCTCATCATAATGTTGACATTTATGATTTTCCAAAAAACTTTTAGGTGAAAACGGAATAATTGGCTAATTTTGAATCTGCGAAGATGATAAATGAGTGGAAATTGTTCCTCTCACATTGTCCGAGTTTACGGTTGAATGAAGGTACATTGATCTCGAAACTATACGAGACTGTTATAATTATTTTTGCCCGCTCTTTTGAATGATTCGGTCTGTCCAGCCTGGCTCTGAACCTTTGGTCAGAAGTGCAGACAAAGACCAAACTGTAACCTGAGTGACCCTCGATTGAAGGAAAGTAGGCGGTTTATTTTCTGCGAATAGCCCTATTTCCGTTTACTAGTCAAAGAACTTCACTTTGCGAATTGGGATAAGAACGATCCATTCGTAAGTGGCCTCCGCGAGGAGTGACCTCCACAAAAACGCCTCCGTAACAATAGTAATTCACAAAACGGGCTTGCAGGAGATGCAATAGGTCATAACGAGGAGCGGCAAAGAGGGGAAGAGGGACACGACAGAATGCAGACGTGTTGAGCGTAGTTGAAAATAATTGTCACGGTTTGAAAGCCTCCTTCGTTAATACAGCTGCGCTGCTGTGTTACGAGGTAGAAAACTAGCAACTTAGCGATTTAACAAAGAAATCCTTTAGCAGGCCTCGATTTTAGGTTATAATTGAACGCGCCAGGGTTACTGCTAACTGCGTTAGAGTTGCGAGGAGATTCCCGCAGGGAAGGCGTAACTCGGAATTGTAGATTCTAAATTAAACTGTTCACCTTTCTTCACAACCCGTACGAACAAATCGAACCTGGGATTCCTTTGTACCCTTTTTTCGGCACCCGCAGCGATGACTTTGCTGTTATAATTCTATTTATACAAACGTTATAGCTGTGCCCGTTGTATGTAACGCATTGGACCCAACAGAAGATGAAAAAACGAGAAAAAATTGATCGGTTGTTTTTATTACTCACCACCTTGATTTTTGCATAATTATATCATAGAATGTACATGGGGGATTCCACGTCAAATCGACCGAAACAACGAGATTTTTTCCCTGACCCCTTTCGATCTGCTTGTCCTTTTGCACAGTCAAACTGCATGTTGAAAGGATGAAATGGGATTTTTTTCTGATTTTTTCGACTCATCATTCCATTATGAGAAATCATCGAATAAATTGATTATCAGTAACAAAAAAGTGCCCGGATCGAATTGGCTGAAATTTTTATACAACATGTCTTTTTCAATGCCAAAGCTTGTCTGAAAATTTCAAAGTAGCCCGAGCAGTGGTTAAGAAGATACATCAACAAATATTCGCACAGTGGCGAGAATTCGGCGACTATGAGGTCGCAAAACAGTTCTTTTGGCCACGATTCGGAAATTCAAGATCAATATTCATTATTCTTGTTTGCGTACTCGCAATCGCCCTTGAATTTTTCAACTGCGGCCGAAAAAACTTTGTTGCGACCTCATAATCGCCGAATTTTCGCCACTGTGCGAATATTTGTTGATGTATCTTTTGAACTACTGCTCAGCCCACTATGAAATTTTCAGACAAGTTTTGGCATTGAAAAAGACATGTTGTATAAAAATTTCAGCCAATTCGATCCGGGCACTTTTTTGTTACTGAAGATTTTCGAAGATTTTTAACCAAAACTGCAGTTTCGCGAGGCAAAAAAAATTGCAAGAAAGTATTTTCAGAAATTTCAACGAAAGACGCGAAACTTTTGTATAAGAACTTTTGTCATTGCTCATCTGGAGTCCACGCTATGTTGGCTTGAAAAATCGAAAAAATGCTAAAAGCTGATTATTTGAACAGCAGTAGTAAAAAAAATACTTGGTCAGAAAAATCTGAAAAAATTCACAGTTGATCCTTTCAACGTGTACTTCGACTTTGTAAAAGGGCAAACAGATCAAAATTGGTCAGGGAAATCGGCCATTCGATTTGACGTGGAATCCTCCACGTCCTGCGTTTCTTCTAACATTCGTACTATATCCTCCATGACCCTTTAGTCTCAATGTGCAGAACACTCTAATGTATATCCAGAGGTTTTCTTGCAAGCTAATCGATCCTCTTCGATATCGTTACAGGTTCATCTTAGATCCTATTTGATAATGAACGGAGTCTGCGTGAGATGGCGAGGTTGGCTGGACCTGGAGCGTCTCGACGGAGTTGGTTGTTTGGAGCTGGACGAGGAACGGGCTGAGCAGGAAGACACGCTCCTGCGGGATCAGATCGAACGCTACAACCAAAGACTGCGGGATTTCGAAGAAAAACAACGTGCGTATCGCAGCGGGGCGGCCCAAGCTTCCCATCTGAATCATCATCATCACCACGGTCATCACGGTCATCACGTGTCCGGCGGGGCCCCCAGCGTAGAATCGCACCTGACACATCGCCAGGACCCCGAGATGGAGGTTAGGCTTCGGGCCTACTGAGCCCAATCGTGTCATGTTTTCGTCCCGTCTTATTACAATTGATTATTCGTTAAGCCCGCTGATTTATTTTCCTTCTTACGCTTATTCTTTTTTACCCCGCACCAGCTGCGTTTCTTGGAAATTCTTTATTTTTCCTTCAGCTCGTGTGCAATCGACTAAAGGCGGATAAGGCTGTTATATATTTACACGTATCATTAATACCTAGATATGACTTTCCGCAGGATGTTGCCAACGCGCTGGTAAACGATCACTAAATTTTTTCTTATATCATCGGATCCATGGTCATTGTGTAATAAAAATAGGATAAAAACGATTGGTTAAAATTTACGGTTAAAAGAAATAAAAAATTCAGAGAACCGTTCGCAGCAAGTAGACTCACGTATTGTCAATTATTACGTGAGAAGTCTGACGTCGTCTCTCTCTCTCGTCTCTATGCGTCATCATGCAATGAATTTCTAGGCATTCGATCGAGTGAGACTGACAGTGAGTCAGCAACTCGGTTACTCTGGGAGCAAGAGGCTTCGACATTTCTGTTTTTAGTTTTAGCAATTCTGTTATATTATGTGTACATATTTGTAAAGAGTTTATTAACTAAATATAATTTTTACCACAATTATTTCAATTATTTGTCTTCTTATTCAACAACGATGGAATCATGGCCTAAATAAGCATTCTTTTTTCCTCAAGTTCCTAATTTCACTTTGATTCAACGGGATTGCTTCACTATAGTTCTCGTATGTGATATTAATATCGTTCTATATGCTGAGTGGTAGGATTGCTTTTTCAGTTTTTATTTTGCTCCTTTTTGCTGTTTTAATTTTTCAGTCTAGTATTTTTCTCGTTTTATTTACCTTAGCTAGAAATGGTGTGATTTTTTTTTTCGTTCATTGGCAAACTTTCAGCTTTGCACTCCCCCATGAAGTCCCGATCGAACTACAAATTTAGAGCACCAGCAATTCACTGCGTATATATTGTTTCAAATGATCCGATTAAATGAATTCAAATCCACTAGATTAAGATTGATGCGAAGGGATCGTTCGGCTTCACACCCTCAGGGCGAATGTGTTTGTGCTAATCCCAGGACGGCTGCTGCAGTAGGTTCTGCAGGCACAATATAAAGTGGGTATCAAAAACTGATACAATATGTAGAAAAGTGAAAAGTTTAATTGAATAACAAAGAAAAAAAAGGAAGAAAAATTGCTTTGATCAGTTTAATTTACGATCCTCTGAGATAAAGATGAAGATGAAGATCTTCTTTTACGTCATTGATCAACAATCCAAAATTTGAAAAAGCATTCATGTCCTTTTGTATTTAATTCTAAAATTCAGGTCATGATTTTTTAAGATTGGGGAATGCCTATGGCATAAGATACTTTCATACACTGAAGTATGATCTTTTTCCTGTCGCAATGTGTTTTTGTAATAAACTACGCCAAGGTCGTAATCGCATTCGATATTGGAATTTCTGCGTCGTATAAGTCTGCCTCCCTCCCTTCTCGTTGATAAAACTTGTAACTTGTAATGTGTACCAGGTACCTATTGTAAGCCGATATTCAGGTAGTTTGGAATTCTTATAAGAAACCTTATGTGTACGCAAGCGGCTGAGCCGTCCCCGCAGTCTTCCGACGCTAACAAGCCCCGGGCAACTTCACATAATACCTTCCCACGACTCATGCCCACAACTCGACCAAGTATAAGATAAGAGGAACGCGAGAAGCCCCGCCGAATTTGAAACTGAGCTGAAACGGGAGGGCATTCAATAGAGGTCCGGAACGCATACATCTCACAGTGTATCCGTATTCTTCCTGTACGTAGCCAAGATTTTTCACACCAGTAAGGTGTACGGCGTAGTTGCCGCCATCGCGTCGCCACCGCTTCCGAACTTCCGGTGGTATGTAGATAAAGCGTTATCAGAACTCCCACTGGGTCAACTATTGCTGCTACCACTTCAGCTACAACTTCATCACCTACGTCCTTAGTTATCGCCAACCCTTATTTTTCTTTGATTGTTCGAACCTATCTGAAAATTGAATTTTTTTTTAAATTCCCCAAAATTCTCAAAAATATCTTCGGCTCGCGTACACGCTTGTCTACGACTTGTATTGCAAACTTACGCTCGGCATGAAAAGACCGAGTTTGCCTCCTTGTTACACAATCTACTATTCCCATCCCGATCATTTTGACAACTGTCCGATGATGGGCCGATTTTTTTTCCATTGTTTTGAGCACTTTAATCATTTTTAACGAACAAAACGCCATTGCAGTTTTCAACGTTACGAAAATTCTGAAAAAATTCCCAAATACCCCGTGGTCAATTCTGAATCTAATATGTACTTCTCGATTATTTCCTCCAACTCTATTTTTTCAGAATTTTCGTAACGTTGAAAACCGGCGTTTTGTTCGTTCGGAATGTTTAAAGTGGTAAAAAGAATGGAAAAAGAAATCGGCCCATCATCGGACGGGTGTCAAAATGATCGGGATGGGAAATGATATTTTTGAGCATTTTGGGGAATTTAAAAAAAAATTCAATTTTCAGATAGGTTCGAACAATCAAAGAAAAATAAGGGTTGGCGATAACTAAGGACGTAGGTGATGAAGTTGTAGCTGAAGTGGTAGCAGAAATAGTTGACCCAGTGGGAGTTCTGATAACGCGGCGGAAAAAATCTGAAAAAATTCAGAAGCACTTTGCTTGGTTCGGAGAATATCACAAAAAATTGTGAAGCGAATCAAAAATGGTGAGGGAAAATCCTTGGTCGAGTTGACATGGAATGTCCCATATTCTTTGATTATGATTATTTTCGAAATTTGTAAGTCGCACAAGTTCTCTCGACCTCGGTAGGATACAGCACGAGTGAATGTCCGTTTAGTATAAATAAACAATCAAATTACCGGCTCTGTCGGACCCCTGAACGCGGACGAAGCACTTGAACTTATTGATGTATAATTGCCTTTCAAATATTCGCGCCCTCCCGGGATCGTCGAGGCTCTAATAGAGCACACGAGGCGGAGGGGGACCCCCGTGTCCTCTTGTACGCTTCTCGCCTTGTATCGCTTTGTAGAAACAGTATTGTAGCCTCGTAGGGTGAGCGTGTGTATGAATTGACCACCCGCAGAGCGCTGTAGGCACTCGTCACATCTGCCTTCGATTTATTCTCAATAATAATTGATGACTTTTGCTCCCTTGCCTCTGCCCCCTGTCCCGGCAACCTCGCGCAAACGCATTACCGAAAAAGAAATAAAGAAATACTTTCAAGTGGGACCCACGGACCTTGCTATTATACCCGTGTATCACGCTGTTGTGTAGAATACCAGAATTATGGTAGAAAACGTTGGAGGATTTTTTCTTTTCTTTTGGGTTGCACCAAGAAACCTGTGAATCCTTACCAAGCCTGCCTGCTTGAGATCTTGGAGATTTTGAACCGATCGATTCCATCTTTCCTAAATCGGGACATAAGTCAAAAATCTAAAGCCCATCAGGTTGTAACGGCGGTCAAAGAAGATGCCGACTCGAGTCAATGGGTAAAGATTACAAAAAAAAAGACAATCGGTGAACATCTTCGCTTAGGAAGCAGCTGTATACAGTAGCTTCACTTGGACCAAAGACACTCTCCCGTGAAAAGAGACGCTACTCTTACAGGATTACCGCGAGCCCTGTAGCTTCGTTGTCTGTCAACCCTGCGAGGAAATACGTCGAGAAGAGACGGACAAAGGGGCGGGGAAGATGGGAAAAGATGGGAACCTGCAATAAGCTGAAAAGCATCTTGTCACACGACGCCTCTCTCCTTGTCGACCCGTAGTGATACCTCGCAGGTTGAGGATTACGAATTACTCGTCGATCTTCTGTGTAGGGGAGACCGGGGCAAAGTGGATACCCTAAAACTAATTCGGACATAAAACATAAAATATCGACTAAAGCTTTATCATGTCGTATATATTTTGTAGTTTGTACCTTTAGGTAAGCCATTATGACGGTCAAACCCGATATTATTGCGATGTGCTTGCGTCATAATCGATATAAACCTAACCTGCAAACTGATCACTTTACCCCGATGCTGGGGTAAAGTGATCACGCTTATGGGGCCAAGTGGAAAAATTCGTATTATGACGGATTCCTTATTCGTATTAGGATGAAAATAACGTCAAAACATTTCAAAATCTGTACGTATTGCCCTGAGTCTGATAAAAGCACGTGACTGTGAAAATTGTGATACCTACTCGAATCGAAAATGTTCGAAACACGACACCGCTGTCGCGATTCAAATGTCACCCGAAGTGAGGTTAGGTTGACGCTCGGCGGCTAACAGCGCTCGTGGCGTACATGGCCACTTTTCCCCGTTCATATTACCCCGCAGGTAACCCGACAACAATTTAATTGAAAACTTGATGCAAACTATGTTTAACAAAAAAAGAATTGATAGTACCATTAAGTAGACGTTTCAAGGAATCGAGAAAAAAATAAACCTAGTCAAAACATGCCATGGACGGCACGATAATCCGAAATCTGAGTTGACGGAAATTATCTATCTACACGGCGTGAAACTAAATTGATTGATTTTTCCCGAAATATTGAATATTTCATAGGGTTCAACTATTTCATTTTGTAAAGTACGTCAGCACAAACCCTCGGTGTAAATACTGCCTTCTTAGAATCGCTCAACAAGAAATTATTCGAGATGGTCACTTTACCCCGCTGTCCACATTACCCCGGTCTCCCCTATATATGCCTTCCCCCTTCCCTCGGCGAAAAAAAGTAAACAAAGGATTATTGTGTTGCGAATCGATATGAATGTTGATGCGATCTTTAACATTCCGCCGAATAATGCTTGGCTGATATATGATTTGATTTTGCAGTTGAGACTCGGAATGCAGCACCAACATCAGCAACAGCAGCAAGCAGGCAGATGTCACACTGGATCATCCCAGCGTCATCCGGGCTTACAGCCAAATCTGCAAGTACGAAGTTTTCAGGTTTACAGAAATTAAATATTACAATATCACCGAAACTATTACGTCACGATTTCATATTATTTCTTCGTCGTTTGTTATGTTTGTTAATAAAATTATCTAACATATTTGTTGCTGTTTATACTTTTCATCACCCGTGAATTCGATTCATTTAGTTGGGCGATTTTCCTTATATTTAGTTTTATTATTATTTTATTATGTACAGTTTCTGGGATATTCTACTCGCCACAACATTTGCAGCTCGAATCTGTTACGATTGCTCATTTTCTATAGTCTCGTCAATGGCTCTGGCGTGGCGTAATGTTTTACATATGCGATACACCGCGTGTGCCATGAGAGCGTACATTTACTCACGTTTGACTGCACAGCAAATCAACGAGAACTCCTCAGTTCTTTCCCGTCGGGTTCTATGCTCTATGAGTGCGTTTGCAAAGGGTCGAGTTCCATGCTCCACGCTCACCTACCGACATGCCTAGTGTGCAGTGTGTACCAACAAGCTAAAGTGTGTTTCACAGATGACCGCCTCGGCTGAATGCGAGTTTGGCTCCTGAGCCACCGCGCTAAAATATGTTCAACTGATATTCAATTGTTTACCAACGGAATTGATGAAATATACAGAGTATTAGGTAGATCGAAAACAATGCACATGGTACCCCCAAAATATTGGTATAAGACCCGCATCTCGATCATCATGAATTACTAGGCGAAAATCTGCAGACTGTACATGTGATCATGTCAGGTTTTCGTATACTTATAACGACTTCTATAGAAGACTGGTTCCTATCACACGCTATTGTGAGGGATCCCACCGTCGCTGGGGGTGGAGAGTGAATACAATTTCAGATAGATCGAAATTTGAGATCGCATTGACATTTCTTTTTTCAATGTTTATTTGCAGTGTAAATAAGGTGAAGTAACTTCTCGTGATTTCTCGAGTCGAAATTTGAGACCTACTTGAGCCTAAACCCTACCTTGAGCTTACAAATTCGACAAATTTTCCATTCCACCAGTGTAGGCTTCAAGTAGATTTTAAATTTCGACTCGGGATTGACTGGACCGTATTTTTTTTTTCTGCTATTTGTCTGCTTTCGGCCTGTAAGGGAATCGGCTATCTCGCGCACCCTCCTTGAAAAGGAGGCCACTTTGACTTCGCACAAATGGGCCGTCCTAAATGTGATGTATAAAAGTTGCCTCTGACAGATGACATTGTCCTTGGCGCTCATTCGTTTCTGATTTAGATAGTGGCAACAAAATCACAACAAATTTTTCTTCAAATCCATTTTTTCTTTCTTTGTCTTTTTTTAGAGAAAATTGGGGGCAAATTTCTAGCTATTCTGTTACTCTGGACGTGTTTGATTAAACGAATTATGTACTTATTGATTTGTAGGTTTTTTATAACATTTTTTGTTACTCTTTTCTCATATTAATTTGTTAGAATGTCCAGCTGTTGTATTTTCACAGACGAAACCATTCACCAGGCTGGATGGGGCGTTATTGATCTGACTCACTGTGACTACAATTGTTGGT
>JAEUYN010000890.1:0-20427 GCA_018257835.1 Euura lappo | reverse complement strand
CTTAATACTATCATCAAATTCGACCGTACTTCTGACGTCGTTATCAGTGTTCATATTCATACTTAAACTATCATTATTTTTTAAGAAATCATCTATCTCCTCCTCTTCTCTTATTAATGACAGCAAAATTTCGCTATTATCTACTTCATTATCAATTTCAACATCATCAATTTTTATAATTTCACACAAAATTTCAACCTCTTCTTCATTTTTTGCGAAATTATTCTCTGAATTTATATTTCTGTTTGTTTCTGCTTCATTTTCTTTGCAATGCTTGCTGACTGACTCTAAGTTTACGTGATAATTTTCAGTGATATGAAAACTACACTCAATGTCAGTTCTTTCGGCATTCCTTTCAGCACTATCTCTAGTGCATGCCTTTTCATCATGTGGAATTAGGTCTTCATTGCGATTTGGCTCTACGTTAATTATTTGTACATATGTTTTCTGTTTCCATGCAAACGACTTTACTTTTTCTGAGGACTCCCGACCGTACGAAATCAATTCAGGCTCGACAAACACGCCGTTTATCTCTACCGTTTGTAGGCCGTAATCCAATCTCACCTTATTCAAAAATAACCAGTCGCTGCCAAAGATTATGCTATTCGTTAGATGCGGTATTATTAAAAAGATCGTACTGATTCTATTTTTTCCCACCGAAACATCCACCATTATTTGACGTTTTACCGGAGTAGTTTTCTTTCCAATTGCCGACAAAACCATTACGTTATTAACCGGAAGTTCATTTAAAATGTGTTTCGCGCGTAAGACATTGTACAGTTTCTCCGATATGCATGTGATTTGGCTTCCTGTATCTATAAGTGCTGCTAATTTTTGTCCTAAAATATTTGTACATACATATAAACCTTCAGATATATTTTTTTCCACATTGTTCGGCACTTCTTCGTTATTTTCTAGAACATCGTATGAAAGATCCTTTGCTAATTCAATATACTTACAACCCGATGTCGGATCCTTACACATCGCGTTGTTTACTAGTTTAAATTGCTTCTATTTTGACTTTGATAATTGTTGACAAACGGTAACTGAGGTGGTGGATACTGAAAGTTTGGAAGTGCTATTGTTGCATTATTTTGTGGATATCTTGGAAAAAAAAATGTATTTTGAGCTTGCCCGTGCTGTTGATTTGAATTTTGATAATTTGACTGTACCTGTGATCCAGCTCTGTTACTGTTACTTGTTTGATAACCGGTTGGTTGGCTTCTATAATCGTTATATTGTGTACTTCCAACATTTGAGTTCTTATTGCCGCTATGACCATTTTGAAATTTACGTTTATCATTTTCTCTTTCTTCAAAATCCGTATCCAAGTATGCTATTGCATTTTCGACCGATTTCAAATCATTCATATTAACGGTAGCTAATGCATCTCGAATTCTCCAGGGTAGTTGTTGAATAATTGTATAATTAATCTCAAATTGACTCAACTTCGGCGTGAAATATTTCGCTTCTCGTACTTGTTTAAAGAAATAGGTCTGGAGTGAACCGTCTTGTTTTTGATATCGTTTTGAACTCCATTTACTTTTTGCTTTGATTTGAGTAGGTATTGAATAAAACTTTTCCAGAAACTTTACTTTGAAATCATCGTACGTGGTTACACCCTCCTTTGATGCATCCCACCATACCCTTGCTTTACCTTGTAATCTATTTTCTACGATCGGAATTTTATACTGTTCAGTTATATTTTTTAATTTGAAATAATTCTCTAAATTTTCGATATATTCTTTTGGATTTGAGCAATCTTCGTCTGAAAATTCTGGCGCTTTGACATCGATATGAGTTTGTTGCAAGGCAGTTAACAATCCACTTACCGAGATGACTTCGTTATTTGCTCTTTGTGCGGGAGGCGCGGTTCTCAGCTGATCGAGTGCTGCTTGTTGCTGTTCGTTCTGTGTTTTCAGCATCTGGATTTGTCGAGTCAAATCCTGGTTCTGCTCATTTGCCGTCGTTAGCTGTTCTACTCGATTTCGAAGCTGACCCAAGTTAGCCATTTCCTCCTTGAGACGCCTCAGTTCCTCCTCCATTTTCTTAGTTTTTTGCTCGTTCTTACTGCTTACTGGAGTGTGCACCACTTTGGACCTAGTTTGAACAGGAGTGCGATGAGCCATAAATTTAACCAATTTTGCTTAAAATCTATTTTCTTTTCGTGTAAACGCGAGATGTATATATTTTCAAATCATTTGTAAATACCAATATATCTTTAAAATCTTTATAAATAAATAACTAAATATTCTTGCCAAATTTCATTCAATTTAATAATTCTTATTTAAATTCCTAATAATATTTCCTAAAATTCATTATATAATTCTAAAATCAAAATATTCACTAAATCCTAACTTAATTATTATTCTCTAAAAAAAAATTCCATTTTCAATATTCTATACTTGTTTTCCTTTTCAACCACCTTGTATATAATTTGAAACTGTATATGTATATATAACCTATCTAAACCTACTACACAATAGATCGATATTTCAAAACATTTGGTATATTTCTTCTTCCTATCCCTACGCCTGAGCCTTAATCCCTACGCGTCTAATGTAAACAATTATATCTGCAAAAACTAATATCTCCTGATACCTTATGCCTACTCAAATATACTGTGGTTTCGTTTCAACGGAAAATTTAAAATTTGCAATTTCCTATTACCTGTATAATTATTACATTTAAAATTACATAAATCATTCATTCTATCATTCACACTTTACTTTTGTTCGGGCGCCATTTATAACGGATTTTAGATGTTCTTCCGTTATTTTTTTACATAGAGAGTATATAATCTGGTGAGAAGGATCAAGGATATAAAAATTACAAATCAATAAAGGTCATCAAATTAATCTTGATAATGCTGGTAAGAAAAAGTGTATTCTCCCAGCGTTTATTGCAACTCAAGGTAAGATTATATGCACGGAATCTGCCGTGTTGTACAAATGTACGAATTTTTGACCAAATTTGATACAATAAAAAAAAATAAAAATAACAACCACATTCACACACCATTCATGCCTTAAAACACGCCGTTGAATAGATAATATCGGATAATAACGTTTATGGGCAATTTGTCTTTCAAGATTCTAAATTTTGCATGACTCGATGATATTAGTGACTCTAAATTGTACAAATTACAAATTTTATTGTTACTTCCATAAATACGCTGTTGCTCGTTGTTACGACTCAATTTCGCAGTTCTAAGTATTGTGACACAGTACGCCTACAATACAAAGAATATTATGATTACTTAACTCGATTTTTATCCATCGGTGATATTTGGCCAGCGGCTCAGTAGATCGATCTTTCCTGATAATGTTCGTGTCCTCGAAAATCAATATTGGTCGTCACCAATGATTTTTCGGTAGTCAATCGCTCTCAGGCTTCGTAGTTCAGGTAGATGTTGGTTCAACCGATTTATTGGATGTGATTTCGAACGAGTTGTAATGAATTTACGTGAGTTATAGCAGAATGTTGCATACTTCGAGATTTCAATTCAATTTTATGAGTATTGTGTAACTTTGAGTTCAAACAGACGAGAATGATAGCAAAGGGAATTTCAGTCGACTTGTCGGCTCGGCGTCTTCCTAGCGAGAGAGAGAATCTTGTCCTCTCGGAAATACGATTATGAATTTTGACTCGAGCTGTTATGGTATAATTTGACCCTTGACTAGTTCGTCTATCGGTAACTTATTTTCACATTTATACTAATATAGATTGCTGATAGGTGTCGCCATCGATACCTGTCACATCCCCCCCCATTTTTGATTACTGCAAAGCAAAAAAAAATCAAAAATCCGAAAGAAAAATCTAAGCTTTTAGCTATTAAATTGAAATTTACATTTATGATTCATACGTATCTTATTCTATTTCCACTCATTCATCCATTCGAACATTCCTTGTATAATTAACATATAACATTATATAAAAATTTCAAAATTGGTATTTATCACATTTCAAATATCAAATTTCAGCGAATTTTTTCAATAAACATTTTCTTATTCTCCTTACATCTATTTTTTAACCTAGTACACATTTTTTATATGAATGGTGAGTCCTTGATGCGTCTCAAGGAGTACTGGCTTGGCTGTTAATATCTATTTTCTAAGTGGATTGCCAGTACCTGCGTAGACTCATTCGATTGAAAGTTCCTATGTATTTTGATGTATCATTAATTTCTGCTAACCGGAATGCATTGTCGTTGATATTTTTTGTGATTTTATATGGACCTTTATATATATGAAAAAATTTGTGTGTTACTTTATCAATTGCAGAGGAAGGGTATGGTACTTTAAGCAAGACTAAATCTCCTTCATTGAGGATAACGTTTGATTTAGATTTTTGATAACGACCTCTATGTTTAAAGTTTTTTACGAGTGCTTGATTTGCGAGCATTATTTTTACCTCGTGATCATCGTCGATTGTTTCTGGAAAGTTTACTATTTCTCTGATTTTATCGTTTGCCTTTTTGTTGAAATGAAGCTCGTATGGAACATACCCCGTACTTTGATGAGTTGTTAAATTCAACAATTTTTCTATTTCTTTAACGTGTTTTGCCCAGCTGGTATGTTTCTGTGAGCAGTATGTTCTAAAAAACCTCCCAAGTTCACGCATTACCCTCTCAGTTGGATTGGATTGTGGATGTCGTATTGATGAATAGCATACTTGAATATCTTGTTTTTCTAATTCTACTTTCCATTTTGCAGCTGTAAATTGCGTACCATGGTCTGACAATAATTTTTCAGGTTTTCCGACTTTTATAAAATAATCATTTATCATTTTATTCAACGCTACTTTAGTTGTTGCCCGTTTCATAGGGTATAATTTTACGTATTTTGAAAATGCATCGATAGCAACCAATAAGAATTGGACTCCCGCTGTTGATTTTGGTAATGGTCCATAAAAGTCTATAGTTACCAACTCATTTGGTTTTTTAGCTGCCACTCTTTGGTATTCTCCTTGCATACTATAATTTAATACTTTTACTCTTTGACATAAATCACAGGTTTGCAAACTTTTTTTAATAAATTCTCTCATGTTTCGCCAATAAAAATGTGTACTTATATATTTGAGGGTTTTATATGTACCTGTATGACCTAATTTTTCGTGAATCGATGTCACTAGCACTCCTATTAAACTGATAGGAACTACTATTCGCCAATTTTCTTCTCGCTCAGTTTTATGGAACAAAATGTTTTCATGAATTCGATACATGTTTTGATTTGGATCGTCTTGATATTTTTTTATTAAATCGGCTACATGCGTGTCTTCTTTTTGTAACTTTTCTAAATTTTTCAAATTTTTAGCTAATATTGAATCTAGTTGTATCTCAAATTTTTCAACTTTGTTTATCTCGACTTTTAAACTCGCTATCAACGCTTTGTTAACACTTGGAATTGTCAGTTTATTTGATTCTGTCTTTGCTTCTTTTCCATCGATATTCCTACTGTAAAAATCCGCGACGATGTTATCTACGCCCCTGCAGTGTTTTATTTTAAACGTGTACTGTTGAAGTATCATACTCCATCGCATTAGACGAGCATTTTGAAATTCCGTGCTGTTTAAAAACGTTAAAGCTTTGTGATCTGTTATTAACTCGAATGTACTTCCTATTAAATAAATCCTGAATTTTGTGATTGAGTATACTATTGCGAGCAGTTCTTTTTCAGTTGTATTGTATCTTACTTCGACTTTCGAAAGGCATCTACTGACTAGTGCTACGATTTTATGATTTTTTTCATCGTCTTCTTGATATAGAATTCCACTGATTCCCAAATCACTTGCATCGGTTTGTACTTTGAACATACGGTTCGGTAAATAATGGCTTATAGTTACGCAATTTATGAAATTATTTTTTATATCTTGAAATGCTTTCGTGTGAACGTCCGTCCATTTCCATATCGCGTTGTCTTCGAGCAAATCTCGTAAAGGTGTGACGTAATTTGAATACTTTAAGCAAAATTGCCGGTAGAAGTTACATGATCCCAAGAAACCTTGCAGTTGTTTTTTATTATTAGGTATAGGAAAATTTCTGATTACTTCTAACTTTTTTGGATCTGGCCTCACGCCAAGAGATGAAATTTCAAACCCAAGAAACAAAACTGACTCCTGTCAAAATAGTGACTTACTTAGACGTATCGTGAAGTTGTGTTTCATTAATTGGCCAAATATTTGATTAAGATGTTTTAGGTGCGACTCGAAATCTGTAGAGGATATTAAGATATCATCGATATAACACGTTAAGAAGGAGCTAGATTCATTCCCTAAAGCCATATTTAAAGCTCGGATGAACCCACTTCCTGCCGTTTTTAAACCGAATGGTATCCTACAGAATTGATATAACGTGCCATTGTGTAAAAAGGCAGTATACGGTCTCGATTCTTTTGCAAGCGGGATTTGCCAGTACCCGTGAGTGAGATCTGTTGATGTCATGAATTTTGCATCCTGATATTTTCTCAATAATTCATCAATAGGTGGTGGTGATTCGTTATCTGACTCAATTATATCATTTAGAAATCTGGCGTCTAAACACACTCTAACTTGATTCTCTTTTTTAGTTACGATCCGTAATGGGTTACAGTATGGACTTGTGGATCTTTCTATAATTCCGGCTTCTAACATTTCTTTTATTTCTAAATTTGCTGCATTTCTGAATTTAAGTGGTATTGGATACGATCGTCTTACTATAGGTTTGCCCTTGAGTAACTTAATGGAATGTTCATAGATGTCTGTGCATCCTGCTTTATCTGAGAATAGTTGTTTATGTTTAATTAACATTTCTTCAAGCTTGTTTTTCTGACCTTCATCCAACCTCGTAAGATTATTCACGATCGTTCGAACGTCCTCAAAAAAATTTTGGTCTGCGTTTTCTACCTGTATGCTACGAACACGGTAACAACTGATTTCTTCAAAAAAATTGTGATCTTCGTTATCTATAGATTCTGCAAAGTGGTCTTGTTCTTCGAAATTTTTTTCATAAAAGTTATGGTCTTCTGCTTCTTCGTGTCTTTCTGTTATTTGTTCACACTCTACTTCACTTTGTTTTACGTTATTAGCTGTTTCATTTGGCTCGCAGTTGTTTACTTCTCTTGTTTTTTCTACTTCACTCTCAACGACTGTTAAACTTCTATTTTTTTTTTCAATTTCGACCTTATCACTAACATCTTCAATAATATTCATATCAATACAAGGATTATCACAATTTTTTACGAAATCATCAGTTTCCTTAATACTATCATCAAATTCGACCGTACTTCTGACGTCGTTATCAGTGTTCATATTCATACTTAAACTATCATTATTTTTTAAGAAATCATCTATCTCCTCCTCTTCTCTTATTAATGACAGCAAAATTTCGCTATTATCTACTTCATTATCAATTTCAACATCATCAATTTTTATAATTTCACACAAAATTTCAACCTCTTCTTCATTTTTTGCGAAATTATTCTCTGAATTTATATTTCTGTTTGTTTCTGCTTCATTTTCTTTGCAATGCTTGCTGACTGACTCTAAGTTTACGTGATAATTTTCAGTGATATGAAAACTACACTCAATGTCAGTTCTTTCGGCATTCCTTTCAGCACTATCTCTAGTGCATGCCTTTTCATCATGTGGAATTAGGTCTTCATTGCGATTTGGCTCTACGTTAATTATTTGTACATATGTTTTCTGTTTCCATGCAAACGACTTTACTTTTTCTGAGGACTCCCGACCGTACGAAATCAATTCAGGCTCGACAAACACGCCGTTTATCTCTACCGTTTGTAGGCCGTAATCCAATCTCACCTTATTCAAAAATAACCAGTCGCTGCCAAAGATTATGCTATTCGTTAGATGCGGTATTATTAAAAAGATCGTACTGATTCTATTTTTTCCCACCGAAACATCCACCATTATTTGACGTTTTACCGGAGTAGTTTTCTTTCCAATTGCCGACAAAACCATTACGTTATTAACCGGAAGTTCATTTAAAATGTGTTTCGCGCGTAAGACATTGTACAGTTTCTCCGATATGCATGTGATTTGGCTTCCTGTATCTATAAGTGCTGCTAATTTTTGTCCTAAAATATTTGTACATACATATAAACCTTCAGATATATTTTTTTCCACATTGTTCGGCACTTCTTCGTTATTTTCTAGAACATCGTATGAAAGATCCTTTGCTAATTCAATATACTTACAACCCGATGTCGGATCCTTACACATCGCGTTGTTTACTAGTTTAAATTGCTTCTATTTTGACTTTGATAATTGTTGACAAACGGTAACTGAGGTGGTGGATACTGAAAGTTTGGAAGTGCTATTGTTGCATTATTTTGTGGATATCTTGGAAAAAAAAATGTATTTTGAGCTTGCCCGTGCTGTTGATTTGAATTTTGATAATTTGACTGTACCTGTGATCCAGCTCTGTTACTGTTACTTGTTTGATAACCGGTTGGTTGGCTTCTATAATCGTTATATTGTGTACTTCCAACATTTGAGTTCTTATTGCCGCTATGACCATTTTGAAATTTACGTTTATCATTTTCTCTTTCTTCAAAATCCGTATCCAAGTATGCTATTGCATTTTCGACCGATTTCAAATCATTCATATTAACGGTAGCTAATGCATCTCGAATTCTCCAGGGTAGTTGTTGAATAATTGTATAATTAATCTCAAATTGACTCAACTTCGGCGTGAAATATTTCGCTTCTCGTACTTGTTTAAAGAAATAGGTCTGGAGTGAACCGTCTTGTTTTTGATATCGTTTTGAACTCCATTTACTTTTTGCTTTGATTTGAGTAGGTATTGAATAAAACTTTTCCAGAAACTTTACTTTGAAATCATCGTACGTGGTTACACCCTCCTTTGATGCATCCCACCATACCCTTGCTTTACCTTGTAATCTATTTTCTACGATCGGAATTTTATACTGTTCAGTTATATTTTTTAATTTGAAATAATTCTCTAAATTTTCGATATATTCTTTTGGATTTGAGCAATCTTCGTCTGAAAATTCTGGCGCTTTGACATCGATATGAGTTTGTTGCAAGGCAGTTAACAATCCACTTACCGAGATGACTTCGTTATTTGCTCTTTGTGCGGGAGGCGCGGTTCTCAGCTGATCGAGTGCTGCTTGTTGCTGTTCGTTCTGTGTTTTCAGCATCTGGATTTGTCGAGTCAAATCCTGGTTCTGCTCATTTGCCGTCGTTAGCTGTTCTACTCGATTTCGAAGCTGACCCAAGTTAGCCATTTCCTCCTTGAGACGCCTCAGTTCCTCCTCCATTTTCTTAGTTTTTTGCTCGTTCTTACTGCTTACTGGAGTGTGCACCACTTTGGACCTAGTTTGAACAGGAGTGCGATGAGCCATAAATTTAACCAATTTTGCTTAAAATCTATTTTCTTTTCGTGTAAACGCGAGATGTATATATTTTCAAATCATTTGTAAATACCAATATATCTTTAAAATCTTTATAAATAAATAACTAAATATTCTTGCCAAATTTCATTCAATTTAATAATTCTTATTTAAATTCCTAATAATATTTCCTAAAATTCATTATATAATTCTAAAATCAAAATATTCACTAAATCCTAACTTAATTATTATTCTCTAAAAAAAAATTCCATTTTCAATATTCTATACTTGTTTTCCTTTTCAACCACCTTGTATATAATTTGAAACTGTATATGTATATATAACCTATCTAAACCTACTACACAATAGATCGATATTTCAAAACATTTGGTATATTTCTTCTTCCTATCCCTACGCCTGAGCCTTAATCCCTACGCGTCTAATGTAAACAATTATATCTGCAAAAACTAATATCTCCTGATACCTTATGCCTACTCAAATATACTGTGGTTTCGTTTCAACGGAAAATTTAAAATTTGCAATTTCCTATTACCTGTATAATTATTACATTTAAAATTACATAAATCATTCATTCTATCATTCACACTTTACTTTTGTTCGGGCGCCATTTATAACGGATTTTAGATGTTCTTCCGTTATTTTTTTACATAGAGAGTATATAATCTGGTGAGAAGGATCAAGGATATAAAAATTACAAATCAATAAAGGTCATCAAATTAATCTTGATAATGCTGGTAAGAAAAAGTGTATTCTCCCAGCGTTTATTGCAACTCAAGGTAAGATTATATGCACGGAATCTGCCGTGTTGTACAAATGTACGAATTTTTGACCAAATTTGATACAATAAAAAAAAATAAAAATAACAACCACATTCACACACCATTCATGCCTTAAAACACGCCGTTGAATAGATAATATCGGATAATAACGTTTATGGGCAATTTGTCTTTCAAGATTCTAAATTTTGCATGACTCGATGATATTAGTGACTCTAAATTGTACAAATTACAAATTTTATTGTTACTTCCATAATAATAATAATAGGGGAGAGTGGTCCTGAGTTGGCACTGTGGGTTAAGCCGGCACCATGGTGTTTCTCAGAGATTGCACGCGTGTCGGTGGAAATATTTTGTCATCTGATGTGTTGGTAAACACTGACGTAAATTACGCTTGCAGTTGTCGGTTTGGATTGTGCTGCGCGGCGTGAGCGCGTTTATATTTTTCGCGCGCGACAGAATTTCATTTTCGTGATTCATTCTGAAGCAGCTACATGTATGTAAATATTTCCGAAATCAAAAATCAGTGAGTCCGCTGGATTCTTAATTTAGATGTTGTAATTTATTGGTTATACCGATTTTCCATTCGGATTTGTTCGCGTGCGAAATCACGTGAAACGTGTAGAAAGTCGTAGTGGTCTTGAGTCGGCACTAAATAGGTGGTCCTGAGTCGGCACCAACTTTTTTGATCTTGTCGCTTTTTTGCATTGTATCATTTTGATCTTTTCGCTTTTTTGCATTCTATCAGCTATTTTTTGTACATTCATAGTCATGGAACGCAGTTTCAAACGCAAAAAACCGAAACGTGATACCCGTGTGCTCCAACGCGCGGTGGCAGAAGTTGGGCATGTCTTGCAAACGCGCCGCTCGAGAATTTATAAAGTTCCACGCTTGACATTGCAGTACGCCCTACGTATTACGAATCTGACGACGATATATTCAACTCATTTCTTCCATTTAATTCAAAAGTAATACCTATGTTTTCCCATTTTCAATGATGTACCTCAGTAATGTTTCCATATAAAATTTGACAAAAAATGCATGTTTTATTCTTCTGAATGGTTCAAATTCGTCCATTTCCTGTTTCAACTTAGAGAATCTGCGCTTTTTTCTGCATTCGAGCGAAAAAAGATGGGGTGCCGACTCAAGACCAGGGGGGTGCCGACTCAGGAACACCATTTCAATGAACGATCAAAATGCAGTGTTTCACTGTGCACTGCATTGCGACTACGAAAGCCACACTGCACTTCCCTAAATGACAGAGAATTATAGGTAAACGATCCCCCTACGCAACGAAACTCTTAGTAGTGCTATAAAATCCGATTTTCCTTTCTTTTTCGGACAAAAGGCTTACTGGGCCGACTCAGGACCACTCTCCCCTACGCTGTTGCTCGTTGTTACGACTCAATTTCGCAGTTCTAAGTATTGTGACACAGTACGCCTACAATACAAAGAATATTATGATTACTTAACTCGATTTTTATCCATCGGTGATATTTGGCCAGCGGCTCCGTAGATCGATCTTTCCTGATAATGTTCGTGTCCTCGAAAATCAATAATGGTCGTCACCAATGATTTTTCGGTAGTCAATCGCTCTCAGGCTTCGTAGTTCAGGTAGATGTTGGTTCAACCGATTTATTGGATGTGATTTCGAACGAGTTGTAATGAATTTACGTGAGTTATAGCAGAATGTTGCATACTTCGAGATTTCAATTCAATTTTATGAGTATTGTGTAACTTTGAGTTCAAACAGACGAGAATGATAGCAAAGGGAATTTCAGTCGACTTGTCGGCTCGGCGTCTTCCTAGCGAGAGAGAGAATCTTGTCCTCTCGGAAATACGATTATGAATTTTGACTCGAGCTGTTATGGTATAATTTGACCCTTGACTAGTTCGTCTATCGGTAACTTATTTTCACATTTATACTAATATAGATTGCTGACAGGTGTCGCCATCGATACCTGTCACACGCTGATATCCGTTATGCGACGGCCTTTTATCGGACCTACTGTGACTCCACCGTGAACGGAACGCTCTGTAACCGGATCCTGACATTGCGATTCAGTATCAGAGCTGCCTTGGGTCGAGGCTTGGGTGTTTTGCTCTTGTTGCAGATACTGAAAATCAATCTCAGCATCCGGTATGGACGGGATGTTTTGTTCGGGTCGCGGATCCTGAAACTCAAGCGTATTATCACTATTATCCGAGCAAGCACGAATGCTTTGCTCGGGTTGTGGGTCATTGTCGAATGGCGCTAGCGTTTCGATGTGATCTCAAGTGCTGGCATTTGCCACGTGCCCTAGATGCGAATCTAATGGCAACACTGCTTTTCGGCGAGCTGCCCTGGAAATTGAAAATAATCAGAAAAAAGAAATAAATTACAGGGTCTATGTATGGATATTTCCACATCAAATAGTCTACAGCCGGCCTTTTCTTTCATCGCGTATTTCGGATTCACACTTTTTTCATGTGATGTGTATGCAAACAAAGCGCGCCGTCGGCTCTAGGAAGTAATATCTAGAGACATAAGCGTGAAACCATCGTACCATTTGATATGGAATGACCCAAAGGAGAAATTGAAAGTGATAACGAGCTCTGTAAATTCGCTATCCCGTTCTGCTGTCAACCATGTTTCGTATCGTTGGTGTAAAGTTTGAGTTTTCTTCATATTGCTAGATATTTTACGGGTTCATTACGAGGTTTCAATACAACGAAGCTTGTATTCGAGTTGCTTAGATACACCGCGTGATTATTTCGCGGACGATCTTATCAAGACTTGAAAATTATAAACTTGGAAATGTTCATAAAGTTGGAATTCAATTAAATGCATCGTCGATTGTTTCAATAATATATAACACGACTGAATTGTGTGAATGAATGAAGATACGGGAAAATGGACGGAAGCTGAAGTTCGCGTAACGTTGTCGTAACCCGACTGCCGGGAGTATGGAAGCTTGGATGAAGCTTTTCAATATAAATTTGGACACGTGCAGCATTTTTCAAGTTTTTTCTACGACACCTCGATGGCTACGACCGAAAAATCTGGAAGAATTCTGGAAAGGTCTGTGGCAAAAGTGACAATTTTCGACCCATATTGCATAAACCGCAAGCTTTTTTTCAACCTGTAAATACACGGAGTAGTAATACACGGAGAATTTATTGCATTATAATCGAAGGTTGGATAAGATTGAAAAAAAAATTAAGTGTAATAAATCAAATAGGTACCAATAAAATGTCATAAAATCAAAGAAGCTAAAAAAACAGGTTGAAAGCAAAGTTAGCGCATCATGCGATATGGGTAAAAAAAAAATCACAGACTGTGTGAGAATTTTTCAGGCTTTTCGGTCACCGCTAACGAGGTGTTGAATACACAAAACTGTCGCAATTTATTTGCTATTTATATTGCAAAGAGTAATATAAAAAAATCACGGTCCAGATCTGAGACGTAAAGGGTCACCGACAGGTCGATTTGGCATGAAATGCCCCCACATGCATGATTCCATAGTGGGTTTTTTCCCATGTAAGTAAGTTCGACCAGCGCGAGCGCGTCCATTCCAGAGGAGAAACTCTCCGATTGTTTATCAATCAACGACTCGCAACCAAATAATTAGAATGATTGGAGTGAAGTATTCCAGACTTCGGTTTTAGGAATTCTGACAATTCTGAACAATCTGATAATTCTGACATTTATTAGCGTTCACTCCTTGCAGTTCCCCGAAATTGTGACATCAGCTTCAAAAGCCTCTTCGAGATAAATACCGACAGACGTAATAACTGCACAAATCATGGACAAGCCCGGTGATCATAATTCTAAAAGCTGAAAATGAACCTTCTGAATCTCTTCTGAAACCTCGAGAAGGCACTTGTGAATACTGCACGGCTTCCAAACAATGGCAGTTACGTAACACGAGATAGTGAAATTCGGTCAAAGTCGCTATTACGGGATTAGAAACGCTGCTGTTTTTTTAGGATCATAATCGAGAAATATTCAACACATGGAAAATCTGTACTCACTCTCGTTTGCAGGCCATTTGTTTCCGCGACTTCCGCGGTGCAAACAAACGGCGTTTTCTTTCCGTCTCTGTGTATTTTTTATTACGAGCCATTTTTACAGCACACGCACGTAAACAATTGTTCTGACACGTGTATGCTAAAGTTCACTGAACTATATAAACGTCAAACAAAAGTATGAAACCCACGCAATAACGTTTATAGTCGTGATTTACCGTAGCACACGTATCAATCGCACTCAACATGGACTCGCGGTGCGAACTTGTTGGGTAGCTAGAAGTTGCGCGCGCACGAAAGCCGGCTAGCGGACGACTCGATCGCGACGCCGCGCGGAGGTATCGTTGAGCATGGGGCTTGAGAGACCTAGGCCCAGGGCCGACCCAAGCGCGACGCGGCCCGAATTCCGCGCGAGGCTCGATATTTATATATTTACAGTTAGTTACGATTTTATATTCAATTCGATGCAAAGGTTCTTCAGTACCTGGAACGTGCTCATCCTTTCTCTCGTCATTATTCAGCTACGTGACGTTGGAGCGTCGAGTAAAAAAAAAAAAAAAACGAATGAAAATGAATGAATAAAATTTCAATCGTATCACGAAAGACAGAGGTCGAGTGTTCGAACCGGCGGGTGTCAAAAGTTTTTTTTTTTCCAGCTTCGATTGTCATAATAATCGTTGTTATTATCATTACATTATTTACATTATTATCATTATTGTTATTATTATAATTAGTATTATGATGTAGATATGTATCGTGATGAGTAATTGTAATGATCGTCGCAGTCATCGTGTAGTTCGTAAGTTACGGGAAACGATGCTCGACACTGGCCGAGAGTTCAGTGGCGTAGCGTCGAGTCAAGTCGAGTGCTCAGCTGTACTTGGCTCGTGCGGATTGGGACGGTACGAGGAGGTGAAGAGCCGCGAGTGTTGTGTTATTGCCGGCTTTCGCAGGACATCCGATAGACGTGTCGCGAAAGTGAGATTCGATTCTCGTAGAACACTTTCTGCTCGGGAGACGCTGTAATTCACAACGGGGACGACGTAGTGCAGAAGACGCGGCTACAGCTGTGCCCGGTCGAGGATGGACTACGGAGGAAAACTTCGTCGACACTCGAGGTAAGATATTACTTCCACGTTATATCTGCTGACGAAGTTACGATAGGGAAAGTATCCAGATGTAAAATTGCAGTGATGGAAAATCTCTTTTCGTAACACCTGCATGGGAAGTTCGACGCCGCGCACGGTAGAGGGTGCGCGAAATGGCTGATTCCCTTACCGGCCGAGAGCAGTGCCGGAATGTCCACATTCCAGCACTGTCCTCGGTCGGTAAGAGGATCAGCTATCTCGCACATTCTCGACAGTCCGCGAAGTCAGACTTTCGATATCAGGTTTTATACAAAAAACAGGATGTGGATCTCGTGCGGGTTGGCGATTCCTAACTCGTGTGAATGCCGACACTCGCCTTCGGCTCGTCCGGCATACCTCACACTCGTCCGGAATCGCCAACTTCCCGCACTTGATGCACAATATACTATTCCCTCATGTACCCGTCCCAGGCGCAGAGTGACGAAGTCTGGCGACGTCAGGATCAGACGAGAGAGCATATCGCAGGATTTTGGCGCTGGATATACTGCCAGTTATTCCCGACCGGGCTGGATCGTCGAAGCGCGTTGAATGAACCCACCCGTCGACGACAACGAGCTCGCTTGGTCCCGTCTCAGATGGTTGGTATTTTCTTATCAATCGAAACTGTAAGTCTATTATTTCGACAGATGTCATGCGAGATGCGGAGAAAGGAGCGAAGGCTGAAACACCGATGAGACCTCGTTGGAAAGTTGGCGCGCAGAGGCAGCTGAACGATGAGCGTAGCGAATCCGGACTGAATTACAAACAGCCATCCTATTACTGCTCCCGTAGCCTGTGTCGAACACAACTAACGTGTTGCGGTATTCACCGAGTTTGCGGTATGTAAACTTTTTTGTTTCCCTGATGTACGAGTCGAATCAACGAAGAATCGAAGCTGATGTGATCTTTGTCCGATGCAGGTAGTGGTTCCAGACCCGCACCGAGCACGTCGATAGACCGCCGAAGACTTTCCGGAAGAGTATATCGGTAGCACCTGGTGAAAGTGGCCACGGCTGAAGTTCAGACAGACTTTTCGGATCATTTCGTTGACGGATGAATTTATACTGGAAAATTCTGTGAATAACCGCCGCTGAGTCGGCGACGCAGGTCTGTGTTCCGGAGCAGAAGTAATCCTAGAGAACTCTGCGGATGGGTATCGTACGTTATCGGTCATCGTGTTTGCTGTTTGTTATTTTAGTTTTTTTTTTTCTTTTCTTTCTGCTCTCATCGAGTCCTCGATTGAGACCGCGCTCGTAGATGAATCCAAATCTCCACTTTAAACAGGAATAACTCGAGAACGGAAAGTCGTAGCTCCATTCTCCAAAAACCAATGGAAAGAGGAGATTTTCGATCAGCGAATACTCGCAAGGGCCACACCAATCGCATAATTTTCGAGAAGCTCGGACCGGAAGAACGCCAAGCTCTCCCAATTGGGATTTAGAAGTCCGCGTTAAAAATCGGACAGTTCCGGAACGGTCGCCCGGATCTTGGAAATGAAGCATCCATTCGGAAGGGGGAATCTTAAGCTTCAAATTCGTTTTTTAATCATAGCCGTACGACAAGTGGTTCTCATCCTACGAAGCGTCAAAGTTTTTGAAACTAATTTTTGGAAAAATGTCGATAACTCAGGCAAAAAAATCTGAACTCAAATCTAAAAAAAGGAAATGAAAGATAAGATTTTGCACTTTCCAATGGTGAAAACGGATTTTTTTTCCGATTTTTTCGTCACTCTGTAGAGGTCGCCAAAGTTGGAATATTGGTTTCCCATTTTGACGCTTTTTCATTAAAAATGCAATAACTTTCGAAAAAATGGCAGACGCTTCAATTTTCCAAAAATGGCGGAATGTTTACACTTTGGGGCGTATTCCAGTTTTTGAAAATTCGTCCTACGACCATTTTCGACCGAGTTATGATTTTTTGAATCTCGAACATTTTTAGGCCCGACATTGGGTGATCCTTTAATTTTGTGGAGGAGTGTAGTACGTGAAGAAAAAAGATATTCTCTGACCTACCTCTGAACGTATGATTATGAAATTTTCTGAGAGAACCTGAAATTCAAGACAAATCTTTCCTCTTTCAGACTCCAGTGGATGCGCAGCGGAGACATACTACGAGACGATCGACTACAGAGACTTTGCCGAATTGAGGGAGATTGATGGTGAAGACACAGCGGGGCAACGATCGACAAACTTGCATTATCTTCTCTCGATGAGGGACCAGGGTCTTTCTTCCGTGGACCGTCGGTTCTCACCAATGACCGACGAACGTCAACCGCTAGCTCCGTAGAATTGTCAGCCGGCATGTTACGAACACGTATAGGATCTGGTAATCGTGGCAAGGCTGGGACCAGGCCTTGATTTTGATGCAGGCTGGAAATCCCAGAAACAGCTTGGGATATCATTCGAAGCCACGGAATGTTTCCATTGGATTCGTTTGATATTTTTTTTTCATTCCACTGGCCGATATTACGTAAATCTTGTTGATCATGCTGTAACTTTGCTGCTGGAATGTTAATTTTTAATCGACAAATCGTGCCCACAGGCAGGTTTCTGCAAAGTGTCCAGCTACCTTCACCTACACAGGCAGAGAGGGGTCCGTGTACCTGCGAAGAGACTAGAGAGAGGGAAGTAAATGGTGAAGCCTGCTGGTCATTTTCGCAATACATTCCAGTAGGGTATACAGGTGGCGAGGAGAGGTGCAATATTTAGTTGATGTTTTTTTTTCTCCCCCATATTGATCTGACCACGATAAATTATAATATCTTTGAAAATTCTGTGACTCATAATCATAAAATACGTTCAAACCACATCTCATCTGTTCTACATCGTTGATAAAAGAAAATTATTTGTCTAGTGCGAGTAATCATGAATGAATTCATGTCTCTTTTTTTTTTGACATTATGCAGTTCAAAATAAACAAATGATGTAATAAAGAGAACTCGAGTGATATTCATTCACCCTCCATCCGATGTATACGTCACAATTTTTCTTACCATGCTCGTGGTGAATTTGTTTGTATTTTTCCAGGAATGAATGAATTGTAAATGCAATTGAAATTCGGAGTCTAAATCAATACACGAGAATAAAGTTTGGTGTGAACTTTGGTTTGTTTCGTGAAGTATGAAAGGTTTCTGGGAAAGGAGGACAAAAATAGAACAGGGGTCGATCCGGATTATCAATTTTTATTCAATTACCATTTGTTCAGTTATTTTGAAATAACACTTTGAGTACTTACCGCGTTATCGAAGCATCGTTGCATTATTTATTATAAACACTGCATGGCTAGGTATACGGCTGGCGTTCCGGAGTCTCTCTCTCCGGAATGCCAGCCGTATACCTAGCCCAGCATAATTCGGCATAATAATAGTTATAACAATGAATTATAATTATTATAATAATAATAATTTGATTTTTTTTCAATTATAATAATAATTATCATCATGACAATAATTAAAACAATTATTGTCATTATAATAATTATTATTATTATAATTGGAAAAAATTTACTCGAAAGTGGTGAAATTTGTGAATGAAAATGAAAACGTATGCGCCATTTTTTTTTCTTCTCTTGAAAATGTGAAAATCGGAATTTCCATTTTTTTCAAAATAATAATAAAAATAATTATTATTATTATACATTATAAATAATGATCATTATAATTGAAAAAAATTTACTCGAAGGTGGTGAAATTTGTAAATGGAAATGAAAACGTATGCTCCATGTTTTTTTACGCACAGAATAATCAAAATTCCGGATCTTTTGAGGAATTTTCAACTTTCATCATGAAAGAATTATATCAAGGCAGAGGTGTAAAGTCGTATATACGCCATTTATTATTATTGTGATTATTATTACTATTATTATTATTTGATATTGATATTTGATATTCATTTGTTCAGGCTTACATGATTACATCCACCTTATTCTACACATACAGTTATTCACTGACATAACATGACAACTAACAACGTAAGACGAAAGTAAGGCATTAGAAAGTAAAGTATTATTATTATGATTATTATTATTATTTTAGAAAAAATTAAAATCCCGATTTTCACAACATGTTCAATATTAAAAAATAATAATAATAATATTAATAATAAAGGGCGTATACGACTTTACACCTCTGCCTTGTCTAATTTTTTTATGATGATATACCTGAAAATTTCTCAAAAGATCCGGAATTTTTATTATTCTGTGCGTTTCGCAGAATTCCAGAGTGTTTGTAGAAAAAAAAAAAAAAATGGCGCATACGTTTTCATTTACATTTACAAATTTCACCACTTTTGAGTAAATTTTTTCCAATTATAATAATAATAATTATTATCATGACAATAATTGTTTTAATTATTGTCATGATGATAATTATTATTATAATTGAAAAAGAATCAAATTATAATTATTATAATAATTATAATTCATTGTTATAACTATCATTATTCCGAATTATGCTAGGCTAGGTATACGGCTGGCATTCCGGAGAGAGAGACTCCGGAACGCCAGCCGTATACCTAGCCATGCAGTGTTTATAATAAATAATGCAACGATGCTTCGATAACGCGGTAAGTACTCAAAGTGTTATTTCAAAATAATTGAACGAATGGTAATTGAATAAAAATTGATAATCCGGATCGACCCCTGTTCTATTTTTATCCTCCTTTCCCAGAAACCTTTCATACTTCACGAAACAAACCAAAGTTCACACCAAAGTTTATTCTCGTGAATTGATTTAGACTCCGAATTTCAATTGCATTTACAATTCATTCATTGCTGGAAAAATACAAACAATTTCACCACGAGCATGGTAAGAAAAATTGTGACGTATACATCGGATGGAGGGTGAATGAATATCACTCGAGTTCTCTTTATTACATCATTTGTTTATTTTGAACTGCATAATGTCAAAAAAAAGACATAAATTCATTCATGATTACTCGCACTAGACAAATAATTTTCTTTTATCAACGATGTAGAACAGATGAGATGTGGTTTGAACGTATTTTATGATTATGAGTCACATGATTTTCAAAGATATTATAATTTATCGTGGTCAGATCAATATGGGGGAGAAAAAAAACATCAACTAAATATTGCACCTCTCCTCGCCAACTGTATACCCTACTGGAATGTATTGCGAAAATGACC
>JAEUYN010000889.1:0-176691 GCA_018257835.1 Euura lappo | reverse complement strand
AATTAAAATAATGTTATTCATGAATATCTTGGAACAGATTCTAAATTTCTAATCTTCGGGACCATACATCACTAGTTACTCGTATCTTACTGAGCATTCGTTTCGTTATTACTAATTCTTTTATAGATATATTTAGACATTCTACATCCAGTTGAAAGTATCCTTTTTTAGGATGAGGAAATGTACGTCATGCGTATTTTTTTACTAAGGATTTTTTCATGTTTCACAGATCAATTGTCTTCAACCTTCTCGACAACGGATATCAAAAACTGGGAACATGATTTAAAATCGATAAAATACGATATCAACAAAATGAAAGACGATATCTTATCGATAAAAGATCTATTGATTCGAGCATTAGAGAACGTGCCAGGACTAACGCATCTCACGTTTGATGATAAATACCCTCGGGATATCCCTTTCAAAACAATGGGTGCGTTCAAAGACTTCGACGTAGAATTGACAGATGACAAGGAGCTGCGCAAAGAGTTTGTAAGTTTTGGCCATAGTAACAATTTGGGAGATTATTATCTGTTGTGTATGTTATTAATGAAATGACGTGGTTTCAGATCCAATCATTACAGATGTTTATAAACGCCTCTGAAAGCCTTTCTAAGATAATCGTCAATATTTTGAAAAAGTGGCTCTCAAAAGACGTGGCAATGGAATTCACAGCAGTGAAAGTCATCGGCGAAAAAATAGTTATGAAAGATACGAAGTTCTGCAAGTGCTTATTGAGTAAGAGCTTTAATGTTGAGAATATTATTAGCTGATTTCTGAATATTTTGGTCGATTCAATCTATTATTGTTCTTTAAAAAAATGTCAATGGTACGGTGTTGTACAATTAAGTTTTACATTAACGAAATGATGCCCATGAGTGGGCTGACATCACAGTAAAATGATTAGAAATTTGGGATAAATACATTCAAGTACGATCAACATTATTAAAAATGGTTTTTGTTTTCAAACCACTTACGCTCATGTTTCATTGAATATTGCAACACAGAAAATAATTAAGTTTTCATCAATACTCTATTTATTCATTTTTTTTTTTTGTCTTCCAGAGGCGTTTGAGATAAAAATGGCAGTGGATCCCAAATTAGCTGTTTTTTCTGAAAAAAACTTTTTTGACAAACTCGGTGCTGTACTTGGAAACGCGCGCGATTGGGAGGGGCAGAGGACTACAGAGCGCTCAAGAAAAAAGACACAACCATAATACATGTGTGATAAAATCATTAAAAAAAAATAGAAGTAAAAAAAAACGTTTACTGAATATTCTAATACGTCACGTTATTATACTGAAAAAAAATGTATAATAGGAGATATCTTGATTTACAGGAATGCATGAGGAAAAAATTCAGCAAAATAAATAATTACGGAATAAAAAATTACTGAAGTTATTCATTATTTGATGCTTATACTTTGTCGAATCAAAGGGAATCGAAATACCAGATGTCCCATTTTAATCTTACACCCAATTTATCTAGGAAACTACTGAGTAAAGTGAGCGGAATTACGTTCGAAAAAAAATTTTTGTCCAAAATTCAAAATGGCGGCGGTGAGATGGTCAACATGTTTTTTTCAGATGGAAACATGACTTTTTTGGTACAACGAGAAAGTCATTTTTCCATAAAAAAACAACACATGTTGGCCATCTAATTAGAAGCGCCATTTTTTAATTTTGGACAAAAAAAAAGAATTTTTTTGAACGTCCCCCTCCAACCTCAAAATATGGGTGCATTCTACTTATAATTACTCGTGGAGCAGTATTTTCCGAGATAAATCAGGTGTAAGATTAAAATGAAACACCCGGTATAATTTGGGTACCCGAATATTACTGCAACTGTAGAGGTCCCGGTCGATTAATGTACATTATAAGATGGGAAACCTGAGCAGAGCCCGGATAGTTCAACTAGGATAGTTGAACTGTCTAGTGCAGCGTTACATTCCCGGCTGGGGGCTGTCTAGTTCGACTGTTTAGCGCCCGTGTTGAATACGGGAAAACTGGACAGTCACTGGCCGGTTCCCGTCTACAATTTCTACACGGGGTAGTGGTCTGTGGAATCGCGAGATGAATATAGAAAGAGTTGATTAATCACCAGTTGCTGGAATACCCGAGCACACACACGAGTCGTATGCATGTTTGGGATTATAAATTACTGCCAGACCATAAATTGGTCCACAGCTTTTGGAATCGGGGAACAATTCCGAGATCTAGTAGTTGATTAAAGAAACTGTTAATAATCTATATTTAGGAGCTTCCCAGAATCGCGAGCGTCGATGAGCGATTGGTGGAAAACATTCGTAATACCAAGTAATCACGCTTGTATCTTGAACACACAAGTTCTTCAATTCCTCCGATTTAATTGCGTAATTCTGGAGAATTGTTACATTTAAAGAAAATTCTGACAAATTGGACCAAAAAAAACCACAATGCTCGCACTTCGCTCTGTATAATTTGAAACGAAGGGTTAACCACTCGTCCGTCGACGCGGTAAACCTGACTTCAAGATTTCAAGACTTCATGAAGTCAGCTGACTTCAACTGACTCCAACTGACTTCAAGTGACTTCAACTGACTTCAAGTAACTTTCAGCTGACTTCTGCTGCTTACTGACTCGTGACTTCAGCTGACTTCAGCTGACTTTAACTGACTCACTGACTTCAACTGACTTCAATTGACTTCAGCAGACTTCAACTGATTTCAACTGACTTCAACTGACTTCAGCTGACTTTAACTGACTCACTGACTTCAGCTGACTTTTGCTGCTTACTGACTCGTGACTTCAGCTGACTTCAAGTGACTTCAACTGACTTCAAGTGACTTCAACTGACTTCAAGAGTGGTTAACCCCTCGATTTGAAATGAGTCATTCATGTTCTAAAAAATACAAATTTATAATTCGGATATTTTTTAACAATATGCAAATTCTCGGTTCGTCCGACGTGGATCTATTCTGATATCCGTGCAATTTTTGTTACATTTTTATCAGCCGCAGCAGTGTCGAATTTGACATCTCTAAGAATTTTTGTACGGAAAACCGGTCGGTCTGGATTATTGTCTTTTTTTTAATGAAAATCCTACATTGAGAGGAGAAAACAAGTGTTTTATTTCTGCGAAAATCGGTATGCGATTCTCTTCCCATGTAGAAATACTAGAAATTGACTTTCAAATGGGGAAAACTATCCAGAAACTCTACGTTTTCTTTCGATTCGAGGTGAGTGTGACGCTTTTCTTGGAGTTTGTCCCCTATCAAAAGACAATTTCTACAAATGACTTTCAGTCGCGTTATAGATCAGCGAGATGTAAGCCAAGGTTGACCGCGATCATTTGCACCTTGGTAATAATTTATCATTCTGACACAATAACCGTCTGTGATAACAGTTAAATTACATAACTTTCGACACGCCAAATTAGAGGCTTGGTAACGACGTGTAACGGAACGAATCCGGTCAAGGTTCGGGACCTTGCAATGGCATTACATATAACCATTAGTGCAATCGTCCAGATGCGCGCGGTCTCCCCGTGTTAATTTCTTTCCGACCGCTCGGGTCATGACTCGTTGCGGACATTTTTGTCCATCGTTCGTCGTCTCACGTCCTTGTCGGATGTTAATAACTCGTACAAGGACTCGTCGTCACGAATGTGTTATTACAATTTTTAGCGACTCGTATTAGAGGCGAGAGGGTACGTAGTAGCCCGTCGATGCACGAACGTCAAATCGACCATTACTCGATGCTAAACACGTTTGTAAATAGAATACGAATTATCATGCAGGACATGTCCGCGGTACATGGGAGTAGCATGGGAGAAACCGTATACATGACGTCATTGGCCACTGTACATACAAAGCATCGTTCGCAATACCGCGAAGATCGACTTTACACCGACACAAATTTAGTACAATGTTGTCTCCACTTCCTCAAGTGATGATCGCACGTCTTTTCGTTGGTACCGCTTCATAAATATAGCGACTATATACCGATTCCCAGACTTGTATGTAATAATTATCATTCAACACGTGCCCACAGAACTGTCGAAGCCTTGCCTTCCAATCAGGGTGTACTATACGAATGTGTAATTATGAAACGAGGCAAGACAAAATGTGTGCTCATATATGAGAGCCGAAGATGTCATAGAAGATTGTAGAGCGAGGATGATGATCAATTATGCTCATTGTAGCCGAGAGTGGTTCAGAGAAATGAAAAAGGCTTTGGCACACGTGTACGTCGTTAGGATCCAGCTTGAATGATAATTATAATTGAAATTTGAATATTGTTGCATCTTGGTGAAGAAGTTTGAATTCCGATCGGCTAGTGACATGGATGCCGATGGGTTGTGGGCATCGTTAAGTAACTGCGGTTCTGCACAGGTAAAAACAAGCGGCGCAATAACGTTACTAATGAGAGGGAAAGCACCATACCTATAACTCGCGATATCGAGTGACATACCGGTTTCGTTGTAACCTTGTCAAATGTAATTTAACATTGCGAAATAGTCTTGGAATGGCCAATGTGTCCTGCAATCCGAAGAAGACCATCGCATCGTCATGCGGTTTAGGTTTAGCATGTCTGGGGACACTCGATGTAACCTGTCCATTGGTCGCCGAACATTGCCGGAACCAGACGATCCACGGCGAAGACAAGAGACCGAAAAATCTGTGGTTCAGCGTGGAACGTCACTGGTTCATTATTCGTTCGCGGTGGCAGGTGGGCCGGTCCTTGTCACTTTCTTATCACTGGGGTCAACACCCGCATGATACAAATATTGGGGCATAAAGTGATTTTCGATTTCACTATGACACTGTTGTGCGGTTGGTAGATTCGAAATACTTGTACACATACCTACACTCGCCAGTGCGTGAAAGACAGAGAGAGCTAGAGAGCCGGGCCATGTGATACCTGCAAGGCTAACAACTGCAGCGATCCGACAACGAGGAGCCACGTAATTTTTGAAGAGGGTGGGGGATATTTTTGGACGAGTGTTTATCTTCAGGAGGTACGTGATGATAGGAAAGAGGGATTACATGTATGTATGCGAACTGAACACGCATAACGTAACATTTATACGAGCAATTATCAATTTTTAGGCCCGAAAACATTTGATCCCTGGCTTTTGTTCTTGACAATTATCCGAGAATTATTTCATCCACTCGTGAAATAGTTGGGACAGTCATCTTATGAAATACTTGTGGAATGCCATGAAATATCCATAAAATACCCATGAAATGAAAACCTGCAGTGAAATGCCTATGAAATGGTTGTGAAATGTGAAATGGTTGGGACACACCACATTTTGAAGTGGTCAACCTCTCGTAATTATCTGTAACTAATCGAATATATTCTGCAGGATCTGAATAAAAGCAAAGTCGAGATTTGTGTGAATAATAATTCCATCATTATGAGCATACGACAGTCCATACTTCTATCTTGTTCTCACTCTTTCTCTCTCATATAATTACCTACTGATCCCCAGCTAAAACTGGCCTAAGGTTATCACATAACTATTGGAAGACACTTTCTTTTTCTTAACTCGTTATTCAACGCCACTTCTACTGAAATCTTTAATTATCGATTGAATTGACAGAAGATTTCGAAATTGGATTGAAATTTGCAAATATTATTGCTTGAATTATTCGAGTATTGTCAAGAATTATTGAAGAAGGGAATTTAATGACATCGACGAATATCAAAATGAATGAATAAAAACTCTTGAGTTAATCCTCCCCCCAAATTCTCGCTAGATCTGTTATAATTTGATTAAAATTGTACTATCTAGGTCGACAATTCTCTTTTGTATAAGGAGACTGAAACTTTTGAGCCATGAAAAGAATAATCCTTTTCATCATGATGGCTGCGGTGTTTGAGAAATAAGAAATTTCCACGCGGTTGCAGGATGGGCTTGTGATAACGTTGCCACATGCATCCGTCGGCAATACTCATTGTCATTGTCGAAATATCTGACTGCTCAGATCACATCGGGTCTGACCTCTTTATTATGTTTATAATTCAGGGTCACGTTTGATCGTCTTTCGTGCAGGCAGATCGGGAGACCACCGTGAGATAAATCCGTAGAATGAGTCAAGCGTTTGATAAACAAGCGAAAGCTTTAAGAAACAAGTATTTAAGGATGTATTGGCCGTACAATCTCAACCAAAAGTGATTCTCGTCGTAAATATTGAGTAATTTGAGGAAGAAATCTTATCTCAGAGTACTCCAAAGTGTCCATATCAGCAAGACTGAAAAATAGGCAACCCCAACGTCGAATTTAATCGTATTGATAAACTAGGACAGACTTTTTTCTCTTCTGTAAGCATGATTAATCTCTAGATCGGTGCATTTTATTTAAACACACATTGGGTCAGCGTCCAAGGATGAGGCGTTTAACGAGAACATGCGTGAGACTGTGAGAGAGGTATGATCCAGAACTAGCAGCACCAACGGTAGCTTTTTAGACGTGGGCTGTTCAACGACTGTTGTTAGAAAGTCGACGACCTTGGCAGACATTTCGTAGACTATCGTTCTCTGTCTGTAATTTTCGTTTCTTTTTTTTCTCTCCTCTCTTCTCTTGCCTTCTCCAAACGCATTATTTTCATTTAGAATGCCAATGCGAGTGGGTACACTCGCTTGAACTGCATTCACTTTCGTATTACATGTTTTGTAATCATCTCACCTCCAATGCCTCCTGTTGACGAGAGAAAGACGAACTGCCTCTAGTTTCATATTTATTCTTTCGAAGAACGACAGTACAGAAAAATCTTGGGGACCAGTTAGGGGACCAGTTAGGGGCCCAGTTAGGATGTAGAGCTTTAACCGATGAGGCCTGTCTGTCAGGCCAGGGGCCGTTTTCGGTTATAGTTACCTACTTGAGGAAGCCATACCTTTAACCGGAATTGAGGCCTGGTGAGGCTACGCTGGGGTGTCCCTGCTTGATGATACCATGCTCGACCGTCTCCAAGGGAATTCTATGTGAGGGTATAGCCCTAGATCGCACTTAAGATTTTTCGAATAATTCGATTTTACGTTTGTAAATTTCGGATTCAACGGACGGTATAGGTTCAAAAGACACTTGAACTTGAACCACTACACGAATACAAAGAAATCCAGCCTGACTTTGTGAAAGTCAGATATTTGGGACCAGATGTTGTTCAGCTAGTAGAGAGACTCTTTTTTTTCTTCATTCATAAATAAATGCTACAACGGCGAATGGACGAGAGGCATTTTTGCAGAAATATTGAGCAGTGCAGAAAGTGAATCCCTAGTGCGGAAAACTTGTTGTAGAATGAAATTCAACGATCAACAATTCAAAGTATCCTTATAATTTAGAGGTCTATCTTTTTTTTAGGATCAATGAAATATTGAAAAATCCATACAGGGTATCCCTCGGGGTATCCGCGAACCAAGAGCTTGAATTTCCGGCACCTATTTGCGAAGTTTAATTGGGACAGAAGATCCTATCAAATTTTGTGGGAGTAATAACTCATTCACAGACCTAATATCGATTGAACAATTCGTGCGAAATTTTTACTTATACATATATGCTTCCAATCCGCAATTGAATTTTGCGAATGCTGAAAAAGTTAAATTTTCATCCGAAATATATCTCTCCTTCGAGATACTTGACATTGAGTGTGCAGGTTGCCTCATGCGATGCAGTTTATCTATTCGAATCCATTACGTGCAGCTGAATCGTAGATCAATCGGTCGATATCGCACGCAATCGCTTCAAAGATTCTCCAAATCACGAATCAGTGGCGAATTTTTTGGTATTCAAGGTCTCGGTCAATGTCAAGTTTATCTCTGAAAGATATTTCGGATAAAAATGTCAATCTTACGCGATTTCAGTTGCGATTTGACGGCATCAAAAGCAATGTCGTCATCAAAATTGAAGATCAAATATAATTCTCTATTGAAGGACCATCGTCTGTAAAATCTACTACTATTCATATTGTTAATCATATTCTTCACAATCTATTTCCTGACTTTGTGTGGTCATGAATCAAGTTATTGACCGAAGGTCGGAGGCGGCCAAAGGCCGTTCACATTGTTGTATATTTTTTTCGCCTTTTCTTTGAAAACGCATGTATCCATTGAAATTAGGGAATAAAAAGCGCATGAGCGCAGAAGGTCGTATCCGCAAAAAATCGCGATAATGCGTTTGATGTCCGGTCTAATGTCCCGAAAACATTCATTTAAATTCACTTATGGATTTCCATGACTTTTGCACAGAATGAAAGAAATAATAACGACACGAGATCTTCTGTCATTATAGTAAACCAAGCGGAGGAACTGAAAGGTGTAGATTAAAAAAATATATTTTCACGCTCGAATACGTGACGGGACCAACAATTAATCAATTTGGTTCGCCTAGTCCGAGATATATATATAAATACCTAAAAAAATTTATAATGTAAACGAAAAATTCTCAATTCGCTCCAAAATCACCCAAAACGCAAAAATTATTTGACGATTTAGTCCCCCCCTTCCCTATGTAAGAATGGATCGTTTGACGTCACAAATCTTGACCCTCTTTATCTATTGATCCATAATTCGATCCATTACTGTGAAATACTTTCGAGGTGTTGAAAATGCAAAATTTTAATATTGGTTCGCATTCGTCTGGTTCCGATCACGATATTATTTCTCTATCTACGAAATTCTCGTGCCATAGCACGAAATCTATACACAAAAACCGAATGTAATATTTTTTCAACCTCCCCGTCCCCCCAAAAGCGAACGTATTGCTTGATTGGCCCCCTGGAGATATTTTAGCGTTACTTCATTCAAATTCAATGGACGTGAAATGATACCATCTGTTGCCATCAAGAACGGCTAAAAGCGCTTATGTAATCACGAATCTAATTATATCGTGTAAAATTGAAATGAAATGTCAACACAACTGAAATTCGACAGGTCGGTATTTTTAATTGTAAATTTCAAATTCAATATGCGAATTCAGCGTTCCGAAAAACTTGAGAATACCAAGTTCTGCGAATATTCTGAAAAATATTCGAACACTTTTCCTCGCTAGTGAAAATATTAAAAATAGTTAGAAATGTTTGGAAAACGTTGGAGGAACTGGAAGTTGAATGAAAAAAAAAAATCCATCGCCTCGATTTGTTCGGTAACCCCTCTCGCCGGCTTCGACCTCTGCAGGGATAAAAAAAAATCATGTATTCGCTAAATTGATTCGGATCGATTATTTCTTCAACCTTGGTCATTTTGGAGAGGAGTGAATAATGTTTCCCGCGGCACACTTGGTATATACATAATATCTGTAATAATGCATATAGGCAAACCGATTCCCGGCGACTATAGTGCAGTAGGAGGAGGCTATAAGAGATTTGCGTTCTCGTTATGTTAGTACCAGTGCAGATGCGTGCGCGAGCACACGTCGCTCCAAGGCAACACTAAACACCGCGGAAAAATCAAACACGTGTTCGTTATAGACACTAGTGCGATAATAAGACACTCAACATCCATGGAATAGGAAGAATTGAGTTCAATCAATCAGGTAGGATTGTATCACATTCATTAAAACCGCGATAAGCGTTCTCCGACGTGTGGCGGAAGTCTTCTTCAATTTTGCGAATTCTCTCTTCACCACGAATCAACTATACATGCAATTTTAACATTCCCTCGTCGTCTTCTTTCATCCGACAGTCTGCGATCGTCGCAGCTGGAGCGGCTCAATACGTTGGTTTGTTTTACAGATCGCACGAAGGACGGTTTCGATTATCAAAAACAGAGAAGAAACTGGCGACAATGGTTGCTCGAATTTTCGCGGCACATGGCCGCTTCTGTGCCAGTCATTCCCTCGAGGTGATCGTTGGCACTTTGACATTGACTGCGTGCATGATCACCCTGGAGACCGGAAGTAGCCATCAGAGAGACAAGGGTCTTCCGACCGGCAAGCATTGCTGGAACGGTCGTTGCAATTCGGACGTAAGTAGAGTTTTTCATATTTTTCACGGTCTGTAGATTGAAATACGTTCTCAATATCGATCTTTACGCACGCAACAGGACCTCAATGCAGCCGATATGATTGTCATGACGATAATTCGATGCCTCGCAGTGCTTTATAGCTACTATCAGTTCTGCAATCTGCACAAACTCGGATCAAAGTATATTCTCGGTGAGTATGTGGCGGATTTTTCAAAAATTATTTGACAAATGAAAATTTCGTAAGCAATATGTATAGTAATTTCATTCATAAAACCGGATATACATGGCAGAGGTGTTCGAACCACGTGAAAGCATCGAACGTTGGGGAAAGTTTTATAGAAAGTGACAACGTTTTACTTTTCTTACATTATGAACCGCGTCATGTACATCCATACATACACGTACTTCGTAGTACAATTCGTTTTTTTTTTATACAATTTTTATTCACCTCTTATCTTTTATTTTTCAATGGCAGACACAGACATCGGGGCTAAGACATACACGAATTATTGACTCAAATTATGCAAATATTAAATCACAATTGGCATATGGTGTGTCTATACCGATCTACACATGTTCAACGCCACACACACACACACGAATCGCGCAATGTGGAAAGTTTAAATGAATGTGAGAGTTTGGATCCACCAGCTGAGAGTTCATACTGAGGGAATTTATCATTATCGTTTCTCTCAACGCTCAATTTCAATTGAAGAAATTTTTTTTTTTTTTTTTTTTCTTGTTTGTTTAATACATTTTCGATGCAATACAATTCCATACACGATATTTCTACAACTGTCGCGTATCGATATACATATGAATGTTTACAAAGTCAATCCTCGTCGGGATTGAGATAAAAAAAACTTTGAGAACATTTTTTTTTTCTTCTTTTTTGCAATTTCCATTCTTCAATTTCACAGTATCTTGAGCGAGGGTGAAATCAGCTGAAATCAGAGAAAGAATCGCTTTGAAGTCACCAAATCGCTATAAATCAGCTAAAATTCGTCGAAATCACTTTGAAATGAAAATCAGCTGAAATCTTATGAAATCACGGAATCAGATAATAATTCGCTAATCTTTGGATCAGGAGACGGGTTCAAATTAGCTACGGTATCTGTTATATAAATATCCAGATCAATCACAGCGATTTCATTGATTGGTCCTCAAAAATTGATCGATGATAGAATCAGAGGATAACAATCCTCAGCATCTCAAATCTATCGATATTCACGGTATTATTGAAGTAAAACGCGAGAAAAGTAAATGTTGATAATTTGCTAACATTCGCTGACATTGTTCCAGGTATCGCAGGTCTTTTCACAGTGTTCTCAAGCTTCGTGTTCACATCGAGCGTTGTTAATTTTCTACAGAGTGATATATCCGATCTGAAAGACGCGCTATTCTTCTTCTTACTACTCATCGACCTCTCCAAGGCTGGTGTTTTGGCACAATTGGCTCTCAGTTCGCGAAGCCAGGAAGAGGTTCGTGCCAATATAGCACGGGGCATGACTCTCTTAGGACCCTCAATCACGCTCGACACTCTCGTCGAGACCCTGCTCATCGGTATCGGCACCTTGTCCGGAGTTAGAAGACTGGAAATATTGTGCTGCTTCGCCTGTCTCAGCGTCATAGTTAACTACGTTATATTCATGACCTTTTATCCGGCATGTTTGTCGCTCATCCTTGAGGTGCGTAACAGTTCTGAGTTTAATTATCAAACAGACGTTGGGTTCGCATAATAATTGCTTGTCGATTGAACCATTTCAGTTATCCAGAGGCAGCATCACCATCGGACAATTGAGCGCTGACAAAATGTTGATGATGCCTTCGTTACACGAAGAAGACCAGAAGCCGAATCCTGTAGTTCAACGTGTCAAACTGATTATGAGTGCCGGTCTCATATTGGTTCACGCCCATAGGTAATTTTCTCATGCTTCTAATCGGGTATCACCTTCCGTTACGTAATAATTTCACCTCGGTAAAGTCATTACCATTCGTTGTAAAGCTAGAACCACTATATGAAGAGCATAAAAGTGGTAACAACGAGCTTGTTCTATGTTCGTGCGTAAATCTTAGCTAGATAAAAAGAATTGTTGCAGTTTAACAATGCCGTCTTACCATCTGACCCCTGATACGTTTTTATTTTATTTTTTTTTTATGGAGAATTGTATTGTGAGGGGATTCTTTGTCATTTCGTTTCTACGGGTCAGGTTCACATTGCATCATATTAACATAGGCTTACAATTCACTTGTGGGATATTGAGAAGTATCCTCACGCTACGTAAAGTAGATACGAATTACATCTATTGAATATTCAGATAAAAAACGGCCACTTTTTAATTGAAATTTTATGCCGAAATCCCAATGTTCCGTTACGCGGGAAGATGTGAAATTGTGCCTCGTTCAAAACGATGCGAGATTGAAAAAAATTGTATTGACTGAAATAAAGAAAATAAGGTGGGATCACGTGAATGGGCGAGATATATTTAAAAATAAATATTCCATACCGATTGAATATTGCATGAGGAAGATAAAAATATTTTACAGACGAAAGACTCGGCAACCATACAGAGTAAAATGAGTGCCCAAAAATAGGAACTGCGAGGGTGGTGGAAGTTTCATTCTTATGTGCCACCAGAGTTACCTTTACGTTACCACTTTGTGAAAAAACCTGCGCGTACTTACATCGTTTTACCGTAAACTAATCCCCGACCATAATATTGTAAATATTTATCTCATCTAACACCATCGGCGAGCGGTTTATTTATCTTTATAAAGGAAAAAAAAACCTAAACAACGTTGCGCTAAACTCATATCTCTCGTCAGATTTGTTCGCCTCTAAATTTTCTGCCGTTTCTTCTAGACTCAGTTTTTATTTCCCATCCCCTTACCCTCGCCGCTGCTTTGCCAGTTCCTAGCAGCCACTCCTCTCCGCGACTCGTTGCTAAACCTCCGTCATGTGAGCCACTTGTGTTCCAAAGCACGAGGTACGGCGGATCCTTATGCGACTAATTCTGATATCGAGTTTGTAAAGTTCGTCGAGTGCTGTTTGCTATTAATTTCTGTTTGCTTTGAATTTTCAGTCGTTGGCCGTTCAAGCATGAGGATTGTGCGGATGTGGTAGAGGGAACGATATCTCAGGCGACTTCTCACATAGTTGTGAATAATCAAAACGATACGGAAGTGCCTACGGAGCTACACGAGCATTTTATGAAGTGGCTATCGGTCAGCGCGGATCAGATCGTCATCCTAATCTTACTGCTGACCTTGGCGATAAAATTCATATTCTTTGAGGATAAAGGAGATCTCACGCAACAATTGAGACTGACCGAAGAAAGGGAAAATCGGGAGAGAATTTCGGAAGAAAACATGCAAACAGCTGGGCTGGACGTTTCCGTTAGGCAAAGGTTCGGCCCTCGCCTGTCGAGCATGCATTCCCCGGTATTCCCCATATCAGGTATGAACGGAGACTGGGTCGAGGTCGGAGAAGACACTCGAGTCAAATTACTGGACAAGGAGGTTCAAACGGATAAAGCGAATCTATCCTCGCAAATTTCTGCCGATTCCACGTCGGAAAATTCCCAGGAAGAAGTGACCAAGCCCCCCAGAAGCGTCGAAGAGTGTCTCGCCATTTACAAATCCGAGGTATGTCCAGCGCTTTCGTCACTTTATGCAAACAAGGGAAACGATTCGTAACACAAAGACGCTTCGGTTTACAGTTGGGAGCTGGCGTTTTGTCAGATTCTGAAGTCATACAACTGGTGAAACACAGGTACATCGCCGCCTATCAACTGGAAAAGGCGGTAGGGGACATGGAGCGAGGGGTCCGCCTGCGTCGTTCTATAGTCGGTGCTGCGGGTAACTTTATGCAGCATCTATCCGACCTGCCGTACAAAAACTACGACTACGACAAAGTATTTGGTTCCTGCTGCGAAAATGTCATCGGCTATATACCGGTTCCGGTCGGAATAGCCGGTCCTTTATTAGTGGACGGCGAACTGATAAGTGTTCCTATGGCGACGACCGAAGGTTGTCTGATAGCGTCGACCAATCGCGGAAGCAGAGCTCTTCTCAAATGCGGAGTGACCAGCCGCGTCGTTGCCGACGGTATGACGAGAGGTCCGGTGGTTCGTTTCCCCAACATCTCTAGAGCGAGCGAAGCCATGTTGTGGATGCAGCAGGACGAGAACTTTGCGGTGATGAAGAGTTCGTTCGATTCTACCAGTAGATTCGCGAGATTGACAAAGATACACGTTCGCATAGCGGGCAGGCAACTGTTCATCAGATTTGTAGCAAAGACCGGGGACGCCATGGGGATGAACATGCTGTCCAAGGGCACCGAGAAGTCTCTTCAAACTGTCCAAGAGACATTCGAAGACATGGAGATTTTGTCTCTCAGCGGAAACTTTTGCTCCGATAAGAAACCCGCCGCCATCAACTGGCTCGAGGGTAGAGGCAAAAGCGTAGTGTGCGAGGCCATTGTACCCGCCGAAATCGTCACCTCCGTGCTCAAAACCTCCGTTCACGCCCTGGTCGATGTTAACATCAGCAAAAACATGATCGGATCCGCGATCGCCGGGAGCATAGGTGGCTTCAACGCACACGCAGCCAACGTTGTAACCGCGATATACATAGCGACCGGACAAGATCCCGCGCAAAATGTTGGAAGCAGTAACTGCATGACTTTGATGGAACCCTGGGGACACGACGGCAACGATTTGTACGTGTCTTGCACGATGCCAAGCATCGAAATAGGCACCGTCGGCGGTGGCACGGGGCTACCGGCTCAAGGCTCTTGTCTGGGAATTCTCGGCGCCAAAGGGGCTCATCCCGTTACACCTGGAGAAAATGCCAGCAGAGTGGCGAGAATCGTTTGTGCCACCGTACTTGCCGGAGAGCTATCCTTGATGGCGGCCCTTACGGCGGGACACCTAGTCAAAAGTCACCTCAGACACAACAGGTACGGTGGAAATTGATCGGTTATTCTTTTTTCTGATTGTGTTGTTTAATAATCAACGAGGTGTTCGTTCGTTTCAGGTCATCTACGGCTATGAGTAATCCGGTGAATTTGACGAGGACGAGTACCGGCGACAAGCTGACCGTGCCGAGTATAATTTCGCCGCTAGAACCCCAATGTACACATCCCGCGAGACAGTCCTAGCAGTGCATGTCTAAATCTCATCCGATAGGCAAATAAATTGCGGAAAGGAAGGAATCTATTGTTGTTGCGAAAAAAAAAAATCGTTGAGCTTCTCGCAAAAGCGGGGGACGCTGTAACGAGGCCAGAAAATTTGTTAGAGCAAGTTAATCAAATATTTTGAACAATTGATGGATAATCCTCGTGGAAGAAGAAGAGAAGAAAAGTTGTTTTTTTTTATTCCAACTACGTTAGACTAGAAAGTTTTCTGATGGATTTTTCTCTGCTCTTTATCGAATGGGGGTGATGAAACCGCGACTCGATAATCGATATGTGTAATTATTACGTCAGACAAAAAATTTAGCAATATAATGAATCAAGAGAAGCTGATGGACTAATATAGTAGATATGTATTTACATGTAATTAGACGAATATATTTTTGTTAATTTTAACTTTAAACTTCCGGAGACCACGACACTCGGGTTACGATTACAATTTTAGGTCTATAATAGAGAGCGTAAAAACTGTTTATGGAGAAATTCAACTAATTTGTCTATATTTTGAGGTGAGACGGAACGATTATAAAAAGCCCGTAATTGCCAATAGGCTTTGTTTCGCATCAGAGATGGAGCCTAATTAAAATAGAAAGAGATTTGAATTGTGATTAGAAATGCGGAATCGAATTTTGCGCATATTTAACGTATCTTCCACTCTATTATATATTTCCTACGACTGACTCTTTCGTTCAGAATGTAAAATTCGAATATCTGACTCAGAGTTGGTAGGAAATATTCGTCTGACTTTTGAGGCCAAATTCATCATTACAATGGGCCAACAATGATTTGTAATTCATAGGAATAGGCACGGATTAGTAGCACAATAGTAAACTATCGAATAAGTATTTAAGTCGACTTAATTCTATCAGGTATTCTATTGTACACTTGAAAATATATACATAAGCATAGAAACTTTTTTTTTTTCTAAGTTAAATATGAAATTATTGTTGTTATCTATACATGACCTCATTAAAGTTACCACAAATAAACAGACGCTAAACGGTTAACAAAAATCTTGTTCTCTGCGAACCGGTCACATCTTCGATTTCATGACAATTCTGGTAAAAAAAAATGTTATTCCATTGCTTAAACCTAATATCGATTTCTTATATCAAAATGAGCTAAATTTCCTCTTTTCCGCACAGCGGCTATTACTCGTGGGATTCAATGAATCGTTACATCTTTTCGTAGACTTCTTCGTAGCCACAAGTTTCGCACGTGTGACTATAATTATCATCCTCTTCGTTGTATGTATCTTCTCCGAATTCGTGGGTATGCGAAGCCTGTGTTGTTTTATCGTACAAAGAACTCCTCACGGTCATTCGCAACTGTTTCACCTGGAAGGTAGAGAAATTGTTACGACCAACGATGAATATTTATATTTCATGAGGGTAAAAAGTGCCTTGCACCTTTTTGTTGAACTTCTTGATCTTTCCTTCCTGCCTCTTGACGACCCGTTTATCTCTGTGTTCCAACAGAGCTTCTTCGCTCCCCCAAACTTCAAGGGCGCGCTTCTCCACTTGCAGATGCAAGTACAGCTTCATATCGCCCCAACGCACATTGTGCGGATTCTTTCTCAGGATAAACTTCAAGGGTGGTTCTCTCTTGTCCAAGTCACAGTCCTTCAGCAGGTATTCCTGCTTCGCTTCCGTTCTGGTAATCAAAGAATGTTTGTCGTCGTTGTCTCTGGAAACAGAAGTAAAACGTTACGGTCAATTTCGTCATGCTACAAAGGCGTGAGTAGCAGACACTCGATTCACCTGCACTTGTCGCAGACCAAAAGATCGAAGGTCTGGAAGAGGTAAGAGTCTTTGAATTCGCCGTCGCACTCCTCGCATGTGGGCAGCTTGCTTATTATCGGCGCTGGTTCAGACGTGATCTTCAACTAAAAGCCGCACAATCGTTATGATTGCCCTTGTTATCTGACTCATTTGCCCGAGTAGATTAATTCTTACTAAACTATTCTCAAAATTACTGCCTACTGCGATCCTGCGAAGCTCGAGGATTCAATCAATGAAATTAGGAGTTCAAAAAATCGAATTGTTGCCAATGAATTCGGCATTCTCCTTCTCAGACCTCATCGATCTCTCGAACGAATCAACGTTACAAGTTCAGTCATCCTGAGCCCGTTATTGGCTGAAAATTACCATCTGCTCCTCGAAATCGTCATCTTCCTCGATGAGGAATCCACCGCCACTGTCGATCACACGCTGACCCTGCACTTTGACGATTTTTCCACTGACGGAGTCTGCGTTGTCCCTGTTTCCAGGAAAATGACAGGGGATTATCGAAGTATTCTTAGAATCGGGTCACTAATATTCAATTTTCCGGTCAATAACTGGGCCGTTCACCTTAATCTGGTCTACTTAACTTACTCTTTCGCGTACGGATGAGCGATCAGCTTCGCCTTCTTCAGCAGCAGAGCTTTCTGACGATTTCTCTCGGCACGTTTCAAAAGCTCCGCTGATATCCCAACGTTATTTTCATCCGTTGATTCGGCCGACGCGTTTTTGCGAGACCGAGTGTTCGCAGCCATGTCGAAGGCGCGGTGGGCGGATTATCAAAACTCTTGCGTCTTCACCACACGACGCGGTGCTTGGATATCGGCTTTCGGATGTTTCTATCGTTCTTCGTTTGTTTCTCTTCAGTGTCTTCACCACACGACTCGCTACGATATCGGCTTTCGTGTGTTTCTATCGTTCTTCGTTTGTTTCGCTCAGAGTCTCGAACCCCGCGATCGCGGGAATCTGTGTTTCAGTGTCCTAACCTCACCTGACGCGTCGCTCTTGTTTTGTTTTCGGTGAATCCCCCCTCTCGCAGTCTCACCTCGTGTCACTGTGTCAGCCAAAGCGAGCCTGTGAGTCGTGAAAATTGACGATAGATCGGATCTCAAACGGTGCATGAAGGCGAATTGTGGGTAATCGAACAACCATGGCGACACGAGAGATATTGACCATCCAGTTGGGGCACTATTCGAACTTTATCGGCACGCACTGGTGGAACGTACAGGTTAGTTTTTCGCCATGTGATGTCATGTGATCACGTGACAACACTATGTTTACCTACTACCGTCATTTGTCTCACTATTCGAATTCGGAAGAGCTTGTTGATTGTATTTTTCAAGTAAACGAAAGAAAACATCTTAAGAAACGTAAGAAAATCATAAACCACCTTTTTTTTTTTAAATGCAGATCTTGATTAGTTGTTGACTTATTTGTTATTTAATGACCACGCCGATTTATTTTGTTCAAATCTCTCCTTTGTGTTACAGGAATCGTCGTTTTCTTACGATCCTAACCGTCCGTCGTATATAAATCACGACGTTTTATATCGTGAAGGAGAAACTTTGAGGGTAAAGTATTTCATTAGTGCTTCGAAATTCATTTCTTCAATAATATTATCGTATCAAATAGCTACAAACGTGAAACTGGGCTCCGTACTTGACAAACAGTCAGAAAATTTGCAAATTTCACCCCAGAAATCCTTACCTCGTTTTAATTTATTCAATAATATTACAATTTCATACAGTTTTCTTACAGAAACAGACAACATTCACTCCGAGGCTTTTGTTGGTCGATCTAAAAGGTAGCGTGGGCCACTTGACGGAGGGAGGAAGCCTTTACGGCGTTCCAGATAATAGTTTGATACCGCCTGTGGGATTGTGGGACGATGATAGTTTCCAGGTCACAACGGAGCCGACGGTCTCTAAGGCACCGTTTATACAGAGTTTGGAGAAAGAATCGTCCGGAGATGCCTCAATCTCCCGAGTATTCGATTTTGAAAACGACGTTACCGTCTGGGCGGATTATTTAGTGCCCAGATTCCATCCGAGGACTGTGAACATCGCGAGAGACTATCAACACGGATCGACGGATCAACCGTTCAACGTATTTCACTATGGTCGCAATTTGTGGGAGACGGATCAGTTCCAAGACGAGTTTTCAAACAAGATAAGAGCCTACGCCGAAGAATGCGACTTCATGCAGGGATTTCAGGTAGAAAGTTATAAATTAAAATCCGTGTACTCTAAATAATAATCAATTATTTGCAGATCATCCTCGACTCCGCCGATGGATTTTCCGGGCTCGGTTCGTCGTGTATCCAGCATCTGAAGGACGAATTTGGCAAAAGTATCCTCGCGTTTCCGGTCATCGACGGAAAGCATTCGGAAAGGTCGCCCAACGACTTGGTCAAAGTATTGAACACAGCCTTGTGCTACCAAAGCATCGGAGAACACTCGTCTCTGTTCACCCCGCTGTGTATCGGGGAAAGCGGTTGGCCTCAGACGGGCACCAAGCGGCGATTCAGTAACTTGAGTTACAATCCGGAGCTGGATTACCACAGCAGCTCGATACTAGCGACCGCGCTGGACACGATAAGCCTGAGATATCGGCAGAAGGAGTATCCGACCTCCGCGTTATCCGATTTGTGCGCGGATTTGAACAAGCTTGGCAGAAAAGCTGCGGCCGCTACCTTGAGCCTTCCGTTTCCGATGGCTGCTGGCAGAGACTTGATAGACATTCTGGACGACCACGAGGGACCTTTGTGGACGAGTTTGACTCCCAGCTGCGATGTATTCTTGGATAAGAGTATGCAGAGCCTCGTGCTTCGGGGGATTAATGAGGAGAGGTTGAAGCGACCGATACACCAAGCTAAAGAACAGCAGAGGAAGGCTGCGTACTCGTGTTCCAGCGTTCACGAAATGATGAGCCTTTACTTGGCCTGTTCGTGCCACTGTAGCGCCACACACTTGACAAATATCGCGACCCCTTTGACTATCAAGGAACCGTATCCAAAGATATTCAACAACAACGTTCATCGAACTGGAGACGTAGCTTCATGGCCCGTCGGCGAAGGCGAGTACATTCACAATTGTCTCGATGAACCTTGCGACGAACGGTTTTTCATTTTTTCGTTATCCATTTCGTTACATTTGTTTTTATTACCGCAGAGGTTGAATCGGTGCCTGCGATGGCAGGATTGCACAGCGGGTCTGGACTTTCGGCAATGTTCGATTCTCTCCATTCTCAAGCAAGCAGAATAAAGAACATCAACAGGTTTCCAAAGTTCAAAGACTGCGGACTCGAACAGGACGAATTCAACGAATGCCTCGATCAACTGCTCACCTATAAAGAGGCGTACGAAGATCATTACGAATAATACAGTTGTACGGATATCGATTAACCGGAAATTCGCATTCAATTACTACAAATCAGTGGAATGTTTAATACTCGTTTGGATGGAGATACGATTACGATGATTTTGTAGTCTCCACCTAATTTTAATAAAAGTACCATTTTATAGAATATGTTAAGATTTGACGATCAACGCAATTTATTTCAGAATATTCGGTGGATACGACACTTCAGTAATAACTTCGCAAAAAAAAAAAAAAAAAAGAATGGTCTTCAATTTTTCGCCAATTTTTTTATTTTGTGGCAGATTAGGAATTCATCAAATAATGGTAGCCAGACACGAACTTCTTCTCTTGACCTTATTGAAAACTGATTAAAAAAAATTAGCGGTTACGACCTTCTAACTAACTTCTATTCCGACTTAGAACAGTCAGAACAGCTTTAACTGAATATGTGTTACGATTGCCAATTTCTATTCGGCGCTTATCATTTTGGGTTTCAATAAATAACTCGATTCAAATACATCCGAAAATCTACCGTAAGAATGTTGGCAGATATTCTTGAAGCAAGTCTTTTCATCGGTCCTTTTTTTCTGGGTAGACAACATCAATGTACTTGGCGAAAGTTTTGAAATTATTTTTAAGGTATACGAGATCAAAGTCTCGCGTTTTTTCTCTTGGTTTTTTTTTTTTTTTACCCTACCCGCGGAGGATGATCGCGTGCCAGAGTCTGCCAGAGAAATAAGCGCTAAAAGAAATATAAACGGGTGCGGTCATACCTACGTATTGATGTTATCGTTAGCCTAAGGGAGAAGGTAAAAGCATCCCCCTGACGTGGGAGTGCCGATGCGGCCCACCTTCGCAATTACAATCAGAAGGTTTTCGGAATTAGACACAGTCGGTTGATACGGTCAACCTGACTGAATATTTGGTCATAAAAACAGTTTTCATTTTTACGATCGTTATTCAATATCAGTGTGAGGAACTTTGGGCTCGCTTTATCCACTGCATACAGGTACGTAGTAAATATTCAATTGTAATAATGAAACCAGAAACAGTCACAGAATTATAGGTTTGCAAAATGACATTACGTTATAGAGACGGCGATTGTAATAATGGGAAATAAAGTGGCAACTTTTACCGAAGAACAACTCGAAGATTATCAAGACTGCACGTTCTTCACCAGAAAAGAAATTCTGAGGTTTGAGTACCGTACTAATCGAAGAAGACCGTAGACAAACCTGTAGGACAGATTTATATTAGCGAAAAAGAGATTTTTTCACACCAAAGAATATGTTATTCGTAGGATTCACAAGAGATTTCGAGACATGGGAGACCCAGGAACAGTCCCACGCGTTATGTCGGTCCACGACGCTACCAACTTACGTTTGCCCTTATCCTACGTGGCTCGACTTCCCGAGCTGAAGGTGAAACGGGTCGTTATTCGGATGCAAGAAGATCTTTAATTTCCCCATATACTCACGTTCCTGTAAATTATCCGTAGGAAAATCCATTCATGGAAAGAATATCAGAAGTTTTTACCAAGTGTCGAGATCCCGGTTACAGTGCCGACGAAGGTATATGCTTCGAAGAGTTCCTGGAGATGATGTCCGTATTTTCGGAACACGCGTCGAGGGATTTGAAAGTATTCTACGCCTTTAAAATCTATGGTAAACGGCCAAAGTTGCGGATCTGGTGTAAGGGTATAGCTGATGCATGTATGTTCATCACATTGTTTCAGATTTTGACGAAGATGGCATGCTGGGACTGGGAGACTTGGAACGCACCTGTCGACAATTAGCCCGAGGAGGTCTAAGTGCCGAAGAAGTAGCGACTATCTGTCACAAAGTTTTAGAAGAAAGTGATATCGACGGCGACGGTGCTCTCTCTTATCTCGAATTCGAACACGTTATCACAAGGGCTCCCGACTTCCTGGCAACTTTTCATATACGCATTTAGGAATCTCCTTCGCATTTTGTTTCATCTAAAGTCTCTGGAGGTCGGGAGGCACTTGTACGCCTAAAACTCGAGTGAATAGCCCCTCGATTATAACTGTACTCTACTTTCGTATAGCTTCGTTGATGGTTATCAAATTCCAATCAAGTGAACCGGAGATGTGACGTGTACGCCAATAAATTGAATCAACTCCGGGAAGTACGCGGGTCCTCAATTCTGAGTGATGGTGTGCTCATGTATCAAGAATACCTGTGTATTGTACTTCCTCTGATCATCTCTAACGACAAAACGCGGAGCTATACACCTTATATGCCTGTGTACAGTAAAGTGATACGTTAACTCGACGTAGCCTACCCACCGCGAGTTCTGCACGCTGCAGCAAATGACGCATGGGAATAAACTTGGATCTAACGGCTCCTTGACCCGAAGAAGGCGTAAACTGGTTTCCTAGACTTTCAGAAGACCCGAACTCTTCGTTATTAGACTCAACCGTACCGTGTACTGTGTATAACCATATAACTCTACAAGACCTCCTCTCCTCTTCCACTCTATACTACATATCCGTCTTCCATTTTTTCCCTCTCAATTACCACAAAAATAGATAATTCTGAATAATTATAGACAATATAATAACGAGCATGCGGAAATGTACTGTATATTATATGTTAAACAGGTGAAGCAGAGATTGCGAGAGGTCTTCACGAGTCTCCACGACTCGTGCTTAGAATCTCGACGATCGTTGGTATACTGACCATACAGACCACGTATGCATTCACACGCAGTCTCGCTTTATCCTTTTATTATGATAGTTCCATGAGCAAACTCTTTGCGACAGCCTAAAGTTAAAATCCTAAGAGTCGCCCACGCGTTATTTACCACGATAATACCAACGAGCAAGACTGGCTACTCTACCTCCCGTCCATCGGTATATTCACCTCGGACTATTAATAATATCTTCTAGCGTGGGCATAACGCACTAGAAACTTGGACATGCCTACGTTCTGAATAACTATCAAGATTCCATTAAAAATCTGTTTGTATTCTGTGAGTGCTAGCGATCAAGGTGTCGCGCTAACGAGTCGAGCACGAGAAAAAGCTACGTTTATTTACGATACACGTTGCCGGATGCTCACGATCAGCGCGCATTCAGAACTGTAACGACGTTAAAGAGCCGTATCATCGAGAGCTCGTATGGGAACAGTGGAAGTATACGTTGACGGTGTTTTCGATATCAAAATCTTTCCCATCGGGTTGATTTCGAGAAAAAAGAAACGTCCAACAATCGGTCGATTGTTTTGAATACAATTGCCAAGTCTGCATAAATACTGGCGACAAAGCGAGAAAGAGAACGATTGGAAGAGAGAGGGATTGGTAAGGAAAGGAGCAAGCGAGGCTGGTTCAGATTCAGACTTTTGGTCGAGAGACAGCTCTAAAGTTGCCGGAGGTGGAACGAAGCATGTATATAGCCGGTCGCTCCGTAACTAACCAAGTCTCGAATCCAAGGCCATCCGGTCACTCGACTCCCTACGAGGACGTCGTCGTCGTCGTCATCGCCGTCATCCGTCGTCTTCGGCGTCGTACTGAAACTCCTTATCCATTCTTAGGCTCGCTTTGGTACCGCCTCTTCGTGGTCCCCGCGGTCTGTCTGCTATGCAGCATTCTTATGAAGTTCTGACGGCGTTGCGGGGTCCGCGGTGAGATGAGAAGCCAATGCAGACGTAATATATCGTACACGATTGGTCAGAATTATCTATGACTTACTTCAATACTGGATTACAGTCCCACTCCGAGTCAACTGCAGTTGTACGTTGTGTCACAATGTTTTAATACATGTGAGCTTCAAGTAGGGAAGTCTAATGCGACAGAAGCGCCAACCGGAGCCGATTATAATTTCTTCTACATTACCTCACTCCTTCCGAATGTGTATACTATCGATGCTGCAGGAGTCTCACTCTGATCTTTTTTGTACACTCGTTGGTTCAACTTCTACTCCCCGCAGTATCAGGTATCATGACAGGCTATAGAACCAAAGATTACTTAACTTTTCCTCTTCATTTCTTCACGGATTGTTTCGCAGACTGGAATAAAGTTTATCCAACATTTTCTAGCCTGTAAAAATCCCCAAGTAAAGACAAAATTCGTCTATGCTTGTATATCTATCATAGTTGCAGGTTACGTCACGGGATAAATTGTCCATGTATTAAGATCAGAGAGGGGCTGCAGGAGGTGGTTGAAGAATCCGAGCCGAGAATATGAGAAGTGAGAAGAGAAACGTGGGGGTTTAGGATGAAAATAAAGATGAAGATGAAGATAAAGATAGAGATAAAAGTTTGTACGACGGGAGTTGGCTGGGGCAGAGGCCGAGGCCGAAGCGGAGGGTTTATAAACCGAAGGATTCAGCCGCGCGGGAATTTGAACCCAACTTCAACGGATTCGCGTGGGCGACCAGCACATACCTAAATGTATACCTATATAACTACATACGTAGGTATAAAATGCTGCGGAACTCGCCTCCAGCGTCTGGAAACTTCGCGAGACCCAATCTTTCGATAGCATCCTTGCAGCCCGAAAGTATTTCGCATATTTCTTTCGGAGGAGGAAAATCGCTCTTTCTTATTGCAATTGGTTATGATCGATCTCTGCGTGTGATTTTTAGAGCAAACCTCTTCTAATTCAAGGTCGAATCTTGATGGTTGGAATTTGAGGTAACGCCTAGAGTTATTCAGAGAACATAATCATGTTGAATGTAATATGGAATAAGGTCTAATATGTTGCTGGGGCGAGGGGCTATCTCTTGAGTTTGAGATGTCCGTGATAGTGAAGGAACATTCGAGAGCACCCCGATGCCGACCATTATAGGCCCAACGGCCGTTGGGCAAGTCTCTACGTTGGCAAGAGGAGGGCGGCTGGTCAAGCAGCATTCCGCCGGCCAACCGACTCTCCGTAGCCTCTCATCTACACGCAGATGTGTGCCTTCGTGTACGTTGTGCATGTATTCACAAGACTGTAGACTATAGTACGTATAGTTTTTCTCATTCTTTCGTTCACCTATCGAATCTATATGGACCCTATACGTTTGTACGTGTAGAGATATTCCAGTTGGCGCGATTTAAACGTTATATATTATGAGATCCAGACATCCCGTAGAGACGTGGAATATGAGAGAACAATAAAATGAAAATCTCTCCCGGTATACAAGACCACCACGTGGCTGGAGTAGCCCGAGTAGCGTGGCCAAGTGGGCGTCATGGATGTAGTTATACGACTGTGTAGGTGTGTGTGCAGAACGTGTCCGATGCCGTCAACTTTGGGTATACCGATTCACGTTATATACTTGTGCAGATACTGGAAATGTTGAGGAGCAAATTTGAATAACGTTATTTAATCTGTATCCGGATGTACGATGGCTAAACGAAATAAAAAGAATCATAGGAAGATATCAAAATGTTGTCTGTTTTATTATGTCACGATTGTCGACAACGTTATATCATTTCAACAATCATATGTAATTGCGATAAGAGTTCGTTTTTCAATAAAAAATGAGAAGATGTAACGAAACTGTGCAACCCTCCACATCGGACTGCTCACAATTATAGACTAGGGTAAAAATAGTGAGAGTTGAATTGAAGAGAAAAAAAGTTAATCGCACAACGTTGAACTAAAATGGTGGCTGTGTAATCTGAAACGTTTTAAAGTCGCTGCGCGCGTATGAGCCTGAAATTCGGTATGTGTATATACGTAAGTAATGCCCACTGTGCCAGAATAGCGTGTGTATGTACAAGGTGATAAAGTCCATCTTCAAGATGGCGAGGCGCGGAGCTCTGGTCCAGCCAGACCCCGTGATCTGCATAACCGGTACTTGCGCCGTGCTCGGCGGGCTTATGGTCTTTCATTCTTTCAGAGTTTCGGTTTGTACGATCGTGCAGCCTTCTCGGGGCGCCATATTGTTGCCCAGTTCTATATTGTTAGATACCGCATACATGATGATATACAGTGGGCTGCAGCACCGCGGATTATACCTAGAGTGGGTATAGAGAATGGTTTAAACCGAGGCACAATTCGGGGTACCACTATGATGTCGAGAGTTCGCCGGTCTACCTCATATATTCATGCCTGACGCAATCACGATCATGTCGTACCGTGTAGGTATATATATATATATATATATATATGAGTTGAAACTCTGTAGTAAATACTTTTACAAAGCTACGATCGTGTGTTGCAGTTATAGAGTTACACACGAGGACGAAGAAGTGAGCTTCGAAAGAAACTCCAGAGGTCCATAACTGGTATATAAAATAACGTAGGCGCGGTGTACGTCGGTGACGTCACGCGAGTTCTGTCTGGAGTCATTATTCTTCGGTTAAAATCAAAAGTAGCGAAAAATAGAAACGAGCCACGATGCCACAAACTCCCTTAACGAACCGCGTATTGTTTTAACGAAATCCCTAATACTGAGATCTAAAACTATTCTAATGGGTCTTCGTGGGTATTTTTTTTTTCCAACTGTAATTTCCCAAACGCTGATGAAAATACATATTGGGAAAAACTTGCTTATTCTGTATCGTCGATGTTCGAAGTAAACGTGACCGGTTCCTCGGGCCTTGGTCCTGCTCGAACCTCTCGCTACTCGGATCTTACGAGGTTCTGGTTACTTATCTAGTCGCTCGGAGACTTCAATGCTGAATTTCGTGCACTCGCCATGTTTCGATCCCATTCCGGGGATTCTCCTCGAATAGAAAACTACACGTGAAGATGATGATGAGATATCAGGCAATGAAGCATGTGCTTATGATGAACACTATTTTATGTGTACCCACATTTGAAAAATTCACATCAGAATGATGTGATTTTTTTTTCTCGCGAGTAGATGAGAATCAATGATGTTGCTCACCTCACTCAATGTGTTCAATAAATAATCGTAATATATTACTTGATCAACAATTGTTTCAACGAGTTGAGAGATGTGTCCTTTCATGTCACCCTACACTATACATATGATACACGTACGCTTAAGCGCAACCGCTCTCTCCGCTTGACCTTGTTACGTTTATTCGTATGATTGATCAAACGTATTAACTAAAAGGATAAGTTTTTCCATAGTTATTGCAACTAACATTGCTTAAAAAGTGTTGCACGAAAATTGATTGCAGGTACACACATATCTATGATGAGAGGGATTATATCGAAAGATTTCAAGTCCTTTTGAATATGCAAAAATACATCGCAATGATAACTGCATTTTTATAAACTGCGAATAAGATTTTTCGATTGTAAAAACAGAGAATACTGCACACATATACATGTCCTACGTAATCAGGTTTCGCTTAAGCATGTGCAGATTTTTGTCACACATATTGCTTTTGGCACACACCGTTACGTAACGACCAGCTAACGATTAACACTGACTGAGGTAACCCAAAAATAAAATGAAGCCAAGCCGCAGCAACTCGAGGGAATCATGCGACGTGGAATATCATACACGTACAGTGTACACATCGGAAACCAGTATAGGTATACTCGTATGTACTTCGGAGATGAAGAAGATGCTGCGTGGTAAACATTTTTCCGATGTAGGTGTACATGATCATTGTTGTAATAGTCATAATGACGATGGCACGAAGGTGATATGATGAATATTATGGTAGGTACAGTAGATATATCGCCTACAAAGACAATATCTACAATACGTTTCAAGACGTACTTTAATACTTCCTGACATCTTAAGGACAAGTCTTGTAGTACGTCAAAATTTAACAATTGTCTATACGATCAGATTAATTAGAGTACTGGCGCTTTCTCATTATTCAATGAGGTCATCTATTTGGAGATTTAGTTGCGGGATATAGTTGCGGAAATAAATGCTCACAAGTCCCGGTTTATCACCTATATTCAGTCCAACTCGCAATCGAGATTTGGGTTGTTAAAGTTGTCAAAACGTTGAAGAGGTCTTCGCCTTTCGGATCTGTAGAGGAATCCATATATTGGAAGAAATGATGGAAACTTGATAAGCTTACCAGGCATCCCTCAACATTTTTGATCTGATTAATGACTTTCAAATGATTGTCCTCACTTTCTACATTACCTCTGATTTTTTTCAGATTTTTCGACAAGCCGTTCAATATTTAGGTAAGCTTTGATGAAACTTCAAATGAATCGATACTTTAAAAACCGATCGTTTTAGGTCCCATTCGGAATTAGAATCTATTTGAATTATATTTATTTTGAACTGAAATTCTTGTCTGAGAAATGTGGAATCATATGTTTTTCCACCGACAGGTACATACGTGAGAAACCATTCGGAATCCGCCCCCTCCTGAAGATGGGAGCCCACATAAGAATCTCCGTCGAGAATCGGACGGGCTCCTAAATCCGTGGTTCCTATGTTATGGATTTTTGTTCTATAGAACGATACATTCGGGTATCGTCTAATTAGTAAGACCGTATACGAAGGAGGTTCTGTCAGCAGAAGCAAAGTGTACCTACAATACACAACCAAGATGACCGTATCTCCCGTTTCTTCAAAGAAAAACGTTTTCTCTAACTTCACAAGAAACGTAAAACGCCTCCTTTACAATTCTTCTTTATCGAGTTATTCGACATTAAAACAAAAAGTGTCTCAAAAAAAAAAAAAAATCTAAGGAAAATTGTGTCAAAAATTTATAAGAAACGATTTTTTCCGAATTCGCTGTATCATAGTCAAAATTCTATTACATTTTTTTGATCCCAGTTTCTAACCATTTCATTGTCAGAGAAACAGTCAAACCTTTTGGGCCGAGGTAACTTTGCTTTTGCCTTGAAGTGTGTATCACTGGAAGATCGGTACGAGGAAACCTGAGCTATGTAGAATAACTTCCTGGACAGACACGATGATACTCTACTAAATCAGCTTAATCCAGAAACAGGTACATCGAATCCCTGGTGCTGAAGAGAAAAGAAAGTACCACCGCAATATTTCTGCATTAAACTAGTAAATGCAGGTAAACGAACGGCCCGAAAGATCCTGGGAAGTATCTTTAAAGCCTGGAACACAGTCAACCCGTGACGGATCACCTACAGGCGTTACGGCAGCGGACCGGCCACTCATACAGAGCGCGGACCAATCACGTTCGCGTGTGAGTGTGTACGTGATCCGTCTTACGGCACACGGCGTTTACTGTGTTCCAGCCTTAAGGCTGCAGCCTGCAAGGGATGCTCGTTCTTGTCCGATCCCGATCTTTCCTGCGTGTTCATTAACTGTGACTTGGAGCAGGGCTAACGACACGCAGGAGACGCGGGAGAAGCCCGTGGCCGAAGGAATGTGAGTACCAAAACGATTTTCGAGGTTCTACCTACCTGACTTAAGGCCCGGACCATACAACGCCCGGATCAAGGCGTCAAATTCGCCGGAGTGCAGCCCGGCGGTCGGATAACTCCGACCTATGTGAATGTAGCCGTCGTAGATTTCTCAAACTTTCTTTGTTCGAGCCATTCGGTGGTCGTTTCGTACTCCACTTTCGTTTGAATTAACGGTCACAACCTGCCGCACCTTTCTCCGCAGCTGTGTACGGAGCCTAAAACCGGCGAGGCTTACGAGTGCGTCGGGTGCGACCGGCGCGGCAGCGACGGCCAAAAAGGGCGAGGCACCTATAGTATAACTTAGTTTCGGGGGTTCGAAGGTCTCTTCGTTCTTTTGACCTGCTCGGACAGGTGCGAACCGATCTCTATAGTCGATCCTCGCTAACCATTTCGTAGAAATTATTTTACCTCGGTAGCTGCTACCCCTCTCAGCTACAGTATGTCCACCAATGTGATATATCTTCATCTATGGATTACATTTCTATGCAGATGTCTCTCAGGTCGAATATATCAGTGGGTGACATGGGATTTGGTCTATTGGAATAAAACAATAACTGATGCTTGTTCATTTTTGTTTTTAATTTTACGTATATGTGTTTACAGTGAATCATAGTATAGGAAAGAGATGTCTGGCGATTTGGTCCGTTGCGATTCTTTTCCAAGAGTCCAGAGTCGTATTTTAACCTCGCATCCCGGTCAACGCGACTCTCGTGCTGCAGGACCCACTGAAATTACTGTAACCTGTCCGGCCGGATGCCCATAGTGAGTGGGAGAACGAGATGAAGAAGAGAAGAGACCGGGAACGAGAAAGAAAGAAGAGAATCCGAGCACACGTTTGCGGCACTGCCACACGCTCGAGGATTGATCAAGAATACTACACAGTGTGTAGCAAACGTGATCATGGATCTGGATTATAATTATAGAAAAAAGAATATTTTTCTGTATTCTGTATTCGAGTGCCTGGTTGTGGTTCTTTTGTTTATTTTCAATTTTCACATGATGGCTATAAGACTCACACAAATTCGGCAGTGCACGGGCATCGTGAGGTTCACTCAATTGAAAACAAAAAATGACATTCAATCGGTTAGTCGGTGTTTTCTTGCGGAAGAAACAAAGTTCTGTAAAACCTACAGCGTAACGAACCGCATAAAACCGATCGATTATCCTCTAGAAAGACTCTCACTTTCGTCCTCGTTCGTTGCGTTCTTTTTGGCTCTAAAAACAAATCCTTCAAGACTTCAGAATCACGTACGAAGTACGTAGAGGTAATTCATTACGTTCATGAATATAGAGCATCTATATTCTGCGATCACGTCGCTCTATTCTCTTCCGCAACCTTCCCCGTGCGAGTTACGACGTAAAAATGTCGTTACAAATTTAAGAACTGTTCCCCTAATTTTATGTGAACATTAATATTTGCAAAGTTAACCGTACCTACTAGCTTGCTGGTGAGAGAGACAAATTGATCATTTTATATAGCCATAGCAATATTGGATAAACTTGCAGTGCTTTTACAAAACGGTATAGGGTATACGCGACCTATAAAGCAAGAATACTAAGATAGAGAAGTAAATCTAGCTGCTTAGAGACAGAGGGAGAGAGAGAGAGAGAGCTACAAGTTGATGTGGTTGAGGTATGGATCTCCTAACTACCCTAAAAAGTCTTTTTACGGCAGTTGTCACGCGCAGTTCCCCAACTCAGGTCAAAGTGACTTTTCAGAAGTATTGTTATAGTGTACGTATACAGTATATATATCGCTGTTGCCTGAATAGCGAGAAAAGATCGCTTCTGGTGTAGTACAGCAGACTTTTGCACATGGAGACATGCATTCGGTATAGTTTGGCGATATGTGTTAGTGTAAATTTAAGCCTCTCTTCACCTGCGTCCGCGTGCAGCAAATACCTCGAGTAATCGAGAGCGGAAAAGCGCAAAGCACAGTTGAAGCAAGGACGTCTAGCATCCGCCGGAAGTCCAAGGGCGTCCACCCGGAACTGCTGTGCGCCCGCATTACTCCACCACACACACCAAGTCGTCTGAATCACGAGCGAAGAATTTTTGTAGAATGAGATGAACAAAATTAGGCACAAACAAAAAACGGTAAAAAAAAATGCTAGCATAAGATGACCGATCGAAACTTATAACATGGCAAGATTTCATTTGCCTGAATTTTGTAATTGAGGACTTCTGGACAAGGAGCTACATAACGAGAGCACAAAATGATTTTTGAAAATCACTGCCTTAATTATCAGGAGGATATTGGCACTGTGGACAGGAACAAGGATATCCTAAGAAACTAACTCTGCGCTTTGTCCCCTAAGAACTCCTAATTTGTACTCGAAAAATGTGACTATAATACTCATGGATACCTATTATGACACGATACTGTTGACCTCAGACGCGCGGATTCCCTCTTTTACTCAAGGACAACTCAAGGTCACTCAGTCTAATCACCTTTCAGTGTAATTCTACGTTTGGTACGAGTTTGAATGAATCTGGTCGGATAAGTGCTAAAAAAATGTGCGATAGTACATTACTAATTGAACCTTTTCGAAATTGGATATCATACATGCGGATCAAGAGTTGGATAATTCTGAAAACTGTTGAAACATTTACAAACTTCATAACCAATTTCGTAGAGTCTGTTAAACTTGGTATGGTGTACTCGCTGTCTATATTTGTTGTTCATTCAACATTTGCATTCCTAGCTCGTCCTGCGAAGGTAAATCAGTTCAGATTTATCGCGTTGCTTGAAAAGACCTTCTGGATTGTTCTTGGACAAAAAAAAAAAAAAATGAAAATTTGAATTTCGAATACATTCTACCATTTGTTGATTTTACGAAAATCGAAAATCATTATTCGCTACATATAAACACTGCCTGGGTATGGTATTAAAATATCCCATATACCTGCGTTATTTACAGTGGCGTAAGTACATATCTGGAATTCAGAGATTGTACATTTAAACCTAATACGACGTTCAGGAGTTGAGTAAACCCTCACCATTCCTGGTATCTGATCCAACCACGAATACATATAATTGCTAAAATGAATATGAAGATAGAACACCACCTTTTCTATTCATTTGTTGGTTCTTCACTTCAATTTAGAAAGATGAATTTTGTTGCATTGCTTCCCGCCAGAAATACAAAAGAGTTAAATTCACGAATTCAACACACGAATTGTACTAGAAAAAAATAGGAAACAGATAGCCCAGCATTGACTAAACCCTGAAAATGGCTGATTATCGAAAGTAAGAAGAACAAAATATTGTTTACGTTAAATATCGACAATTTTTTTCCAACGTAAAATGAAATGTTTTTCCCTTTTAACATCTGCTTCTGACGTATGTGACTATAAAACGCGTATTTTATCCTTAACCACGTTCACCGACGACCGACGTTCCCAGTCGATGTTAATACCGCGCGGTTGCTCGATGGTTTTATGAACCTTTTATAGTATATATGAAGCTATAAAAGAGAAGAAAAAAAACATCATCCTGAATGTTCAAACACAAGACTGATTCGTGGTGGCTAATCAACTTGAAACATCGACAGAATTTAAGTTTCGCTCAAGATATCCGCGTACATGTTCGATAAAGTTACGCCATTGGCGAAACACGTCCCCGCATATGTGAGATGTGTACGTCTGGTATACCTGACTGTGGGGTTGTAAGAGGCGAAGAGCTAACCGAATGGCACGGCACGGCGGCGAAGGTGAAGCAGAAGGAGAGATTCGCTCGAAAGGCGCATGGGAATGGTTACGGCCTAAGGGGCGACTACACAGCCGTTGGAATGTGTTTTTTCCTTTTCACCCCGGCAACCTCGAGCTCTTTCTCACTCGCCCCCCTGCTCTCGTGGCCGGTTTCCGATTTTCTTTTTCATTCTTTTTTTCCCTCGATTCGTGCTTTTTTCTTCCTCTTCTTCTTCTTCTTCTTCTTCTTCTTCTTCGTTATTGCTTTTTTTCCTCTTACCCTCTTCTCGTAGCCCGCGTCTCCTTACCTGCCGAGACCCGGCCACGGCGTCCAGCCGTGATCGCATCTACCTCTGAAACCTGGCTTATACGTTGACTAAAATCCCGCGTCTACCACGTAGCGCGAGGTACGAGACTACGGGCTAAGGACACAGGTAGCGAGCTTACAGGTCTCTCCCATGCCTCTGCGATACTCCTAAACACGTACTATGTACATAAAGTGCGCAGGGTACCGCGGGTATAATACCGAATACTATAGAGCCGTGGGTAGGTTGACGCGGTTCGGTTTTCTCACAATCGAGTTCTACTCTATACTCCATACTCCATAGCAATAGTATAGAAACGTCGTATATTTAGGGGAAGGGGAAGCCCGTAGCAGCCTGCAGCGTAAAGGGGGAGAGAAAAGACGGTACGTACGTTCGAAACCGTGACGTCACCTGCCAAGGATTTGAACGGACCAATCCTGAGGTAGAATGACCAGGGGGTCGTACGGAGGGGAACACGAAAGGTGTGTGTGGCCCAAGAAGTACGGTGCGGGGCCAGTGCCTCAGTGAGTGCGGGAGTGAACTCGTCGCGGACTGTTCCAGGTGTGCTCTTTTCGGCTATTTCTTACCCGGTTCCTGCTCCCTGGTCCCTGTACGCCGCGTGTACCTCTCTCCCTCCCCCCCTTCCCTATCCCTCTCTCTCTCTCTCTCTCTCTCCGTCCTCCTCATCGGCGGAGGTACCATTATCCTCGTGGGTTAATTCCAGCGTGGTACGTTGTCCGGACGGTCCTTAAAAGTTTGTCGCTCAAATCCTCGACGAGGAGTTTCCGTAGATTGACGCATATCTCGAGTTTGAGCAGCTGTACGTAATGCGTAAGTTGTCGATTGTGCAGCAGCCGGCTTTACTCCTACAGACCTGTAAGATATCGTAACCAAGGTCTAGCCGCAACGATCCGCCTGCAGGTATGTATAACAATGTACCGCGCGCTTCTTCATCACGAGGGTGTACGTGCATACGGGTGCAGAGTTTTATCGTATACCATGTGTAGTTACGTACACAAGCGTAGACAATCGGATCATTGGCACGCGAAACTCGAAAGACGTGTGCGGTACCGTGGAGTAGTACGGCTGGCATATTCATATTACATACATCTTTGCGAGTAGCTGCATCGACAGCGAAATTCGTCGAGCCCGGTCGGAGAGACTATGGGGCTCCATTTGTATGACAAGAACTGTGCTAAAGAAGCGAGTAACTTGTTATTTCGAGTCGGTTCGGTGTATAAAAAATTTGAAACACGTAGGCATGTGACGAAGTACGCGTAGATACGTAAGAGAACACAGCCTTGTCGTATGAAAACCGTTAATATCTGCTCAACCGCTAATTGTAAGTCTCTATATAACTCACACACACTTATGAGAAGCTGTTGCACAAAGAGCCGCTCTTTAGTCTCGTACCTACACTTAACCGAATACGACTATTTTGCCACTCGCAATTTACGCAGGTATATAACATTATTATACCTTTCACAGACTCGTTGCTGTGAAACGAAATTTACCGTATATTCGAAGCAAAAATCTTTGTGTGTACGGCATAAAGAGGAGACTTTGGAATAAGGATAGGATTAGTCGTCACTCTGTAATTCGATGGCGAGTTGTTGTATATTGAACCTTATATTCGGAGGTGATTGCGAATTCGTTCGATTGAAGAATTATCGGGGAAACTGAGAAAGTCCGAAAGAAATTCAGTTCTTATTCAATCTCGGAGGAAAGGATGCCGAAACTTGGGTCGAATACCTGAATCAAGGAACGTGATTATTCAGCGTCACGTCGTCATTCAGAGCACGAAGAAAAGAAAACGCGCCATCGGTTTTGGCTCAGTCGGTAAAACATCGCGAGCGATTTTGGGTCCGTAGGTAAATTATTTTCGCGACTCGCTTCGTACACTTCCCGGATTAACCCAAACCTCGGAATGTTTTCTGGAGCCGTCGATTCGTATTCGAAAAGCTAAACGGCTGCATCCTTGTGGCATAACGAACGAGTTGGCAGCCAATGTAACAGGTGCCGCGTGTGAATGTACGTACGTAGCGAAATCTTTACGATTAGCGAGAACGCCGCGCGACTAAGTTGCAAGAATTTTCATGCACAATGTCGTGTGGAAGAAAAAAAAGAAATTAAGCTGTTTGAAATTGTATCGAATCCGGGTACCTGGGTGTGATACGTATCTACACACACGTATGTTGCCTACATACTAAAAGATCGTAACTTTCTCCAAATGGAAATGAACGCCGTTGCGAAAGAGCTGTGTCTGCGTCGGAGTGGCTTAAAATCTCGGCCCCTCTTGACCTTTGAGGCTTTCGGCCAGCTCTGCGACGATGAGACCATCTGCAACGGTTCTAACAGTTACTAATGATCACAGCCGGCCATTCTTCGATACAAATCAGTTCCCTAATCGTAAATTCATTAATTTGGCTTACGTCTTGTACATCGACTAATTGTCATTTTTCCGACTCCATAGCGTGTGTGTTGAAACATGCATGGAAACGTCCAACGCTCGTGCTGAATTATTCAATACGTCTTTCAGCCGGATTTCATTGCACAAACATGTACAGCTGGGATCAAGACGATTCCTGACGAGGGGTGTATTTTTGTGCCGATACAGTTGTCGAATGTTGATCTTGTCGTTAGTTACGATTAGAATCGGAATGAAATTATACTCTAACGCGAAGCCCCGGTGTTATATTGTCGAAAATAGTTATGTAATCCAGCGGCAACAAAATCCTAACGGCTCTCAGCTTATAGCCATTATCATTATAGTTATTATTGTACATATAGGTATACCGCCAAGCGGTTTGAGCTACTTTCACTCCGAAATGGCAATGGCCGGTTCACTTTTAAGGCGCTCAAGTTTCGCACGTTTATTTAAGTTGACCTATAACAAAATCTCGGTATGTATCTGCTTTATGTTTCAGAAGACCAAGATCGTCCCTCTATTTTCAAAGATTTACACCACGAGCTATTTTACTATTGTGATTAATTATTGTCTGAATTCTGCAACAACGACAGTTGTACTGGTGTACTAAACGAAAAGTAAACCATTTAGTGCGGTTCCTTGGAGATTGATAATTCAATCAGTCGGGACTTGACGTATAACTCGAAGTGTGAATGAGGTGCAACCTGAGTTTCACAGCTTCGAGTACTGTGAGGACGTTGTTGAATTTTGGCTCGGACATTTTCTTTGGTTATCTAGCTGTATGAGTTTTATTCGACTTCATAAAGCTAGGTTACCGGAGTTAAGATCCTCGCCATATCATCGCATTATTCACGCTTTTAATCTTCTGTAAATATGACATGACTTGTATTTTTTATAATGTGTGTGTGATCGTTTTTTTTTTTTTTAACATTTTCATCACGAAATATATGGGGAAACGTTGATGCAGATTGCCAGATTTGTCTGACCCTCACCTACTGGAAACATTGCGTGTAACGGAATAAAGCATTGCTGTGATTTATATACGTGCATGTATTGTATTATATTCACCTTATCGATTTGAATTCCTATATCCTGCACCATAACGTCAAACACTTATTCTTGATACCAGATATCAGAATCATGACATTTTTTACCCAACTCCTTTCATTTCTAGCAAGAAGAAGAGCATAATCATTGAATTAATTATTCAAATTTTCATATAATTCATTTCGAGTTGCGGGTGAATTCGATTTTTTTTTCAAATATCAAAGAAAAAAAAAACTGTCGCCGTAATACCTGCATGGAAAGTTTGACTTCCCGCGCTATAAAGCGAAGTGGCGGATTCTCGAACATTCCAAACACCGTGCGGGAATCTAGATTCTCGCACGCTCTCGCAAATTTTCACGATAAAATCTGTACCTGCATATTACACTGAAAGTGGCTACTGCATTTGAGTCTCAATTGCTACGAAAAATACTCGCAGATTTATGAATGGTTAAAAACCACCTTCAGCCCAATTCTCGGTTTTTGTGCAACACAGTCTTTCCATGCATCTTTACAAATGGCAAATTTACAATAATTTAGGTTTTCGAAGTAACATGTATTCTCCACCAATTTATGACAAGTGAAAAAGAAATAAGAGTACCCTAATGGGATTTTTCTCCACTAATTGTACAGTTTTTTTTTCTTTTTTTCTCATCTCCAATTGTTTAGATAAGGTGCGCTAATTCCAGTCAATGCTAATCGGATTTTTGACCGTCAAAATCAAAGGTCACGATTCTAGCTCAATATCACGTAAAAACCACCCTGTATTCGTGCATTAGAACGTAAGATCATTCGGATCACTCTCCAAGAATTTTGGTAGTTTCGTCTGAAGTGTTGCAGCGATGGAAAACCGTATCGAAAGATCGTGCCTGGAGCTACGACTGATGACTCCACCTGATATGACCTGTGCGCTGTGACGTGGGCCCAGCATCTACTTCGACCGCTTATTATCATCGGTTCTCTCCACGTCATGAAGATTGTGAAATATTTTGAATTAACAGCAATGCAGCAATTAAAAAACACTTCCCTTGATCAATATTCTGAATATATTTGAATAAAATGAACTGCCTATTCTGTCCGACGTAGACAACTTATGAGCCACTTTTTTCGACGTATTCGTCATCAGTCACCATATTGCAATGATGACACTACGGAAACATCGTGCAAATTCTGTAGAATACAGTGGAAAAAAAAAACGGCAACCTTTACTATTAAACGTGTGGTTTTCACGTAAAAAGCTATTGGCCGCTGTCAAAATTTGTCATTTCTAGCTGCACTAGAGATTCGACTGAAAAATCAGAAGTCCATATACAGGGTGAATTCCCAACGATGATACAGTCTGAAGTTGGTTAGTGTCGAGAAACGACCTTATTCAGAAAGTTCGGAGCCAAGCCAACTCTCTTCGATTTTGGCCAACTTCAGACTGTATCATCGACAGGAAGTCGCCCTATGTATAACTACTACATTTCAAATCCTCGGCGATTGTTGGCCAAAAACGATGTATAGGCGTGTTTAAAAAAAAAAACGTTAATTATTTAAAAATACAATACATGTCTTTCTTCTTACGCCTAATTAATTCTAAGCCTATAGTTGTTTTTACTCAATCCGGTACCTATTCTAATATAAGGTTGAAATGATAATATAGGATTCCTGGACTATCTAGGATAACAGCGTGAGTATTATAATTAAATTAGATTCCCCGATGTACAACATATTTTAACGATGAACAAATCTACATCTTATCTCCTTATGACTACGTTATGTAATAAACCGAGTTACTTCCTAGACCTCAGTCATGTATCTGGCGGTCAGACTGTTGAAGATCGTTAAGTAAGCAGGCAAATAGGTATAAAAGTCTTCGTGCGGGACGTTGATTTGAAAACGCTGCACCTTCGGTACTGAGTTTAATGTTCCACCAGCGAGGGCGCCACGCAACTGCCTGACGAACGCGAAGCCGACAGAGCTACTGTACCGACCGAGGATTATGTACCCTTTGCGCCAAGTATTTTTATATTCCTGATTTTTATTTATGCTAATATAACACAATTGGAGCAATGTTGTTCCAATTGGAATACTAATACATAGGGGAGAGGGAAAAATATATACTTTTCAACAACAATCCCAACTCGTAACCACCACACACATGTACGTGTGCCTCTTCGCATTGCCGAAATCTCTAGTCATTCTACCAGGAGAATAAAGAATTCGACGAGTTAAATGAGCGAAGTCGATCTGTAGAGTAAAAATACAGAATTCCATCGTGAAACCAAAAGTTTACCTAATATAATCTCAAAGCTGCAACTCCCGTCTTTGTTTTACAATTAATTCCAAGGTGTTCGGGACGGCATCGATCGACACACACCGATAGAGTAACGACGTACGCATGCATCGCTTGCACGGAGCGTGTGGATGTGTATGTATGGTAAATCGATCTCCTTTTGTCAGCATAGATACAGACGCAGCGATACGTCGAAGTGATCGAAAACGAGGCTGTTTGCAAAATTTGATAAAAAAATAAATACCAAGCGTACAGTACCGATACGGTATATACTTTTTCTTTAATAAGCTATAGAAAATTCTGCCGGCAACTACCGGAGTTCGGGAACGTTCTCTCCGAACAAATGCCGGAAGTACAACATTACCAAGCGACCGACTACGCGGGAATATTTATTGGCAGAAAAATATAAATAATCAATCATTCGATCACCGGCGATATCGTCCTCTTTTATAACCTCGACTTCACCCATCTCATCACCAAAAACGTATTGTTCGGAGAAAAACAAACGAATCTAGGATTCAGTTTGACCGGACGTGAGGCGTTGATGGACCGCAGAAAGATCTAGAACCTTCTAGAATATTTCTCCAACCGACGCGCTATATAACCGAAGGAGGCGGCGTGCGCGAGTCATTGCTGAAATCACCGCGAGTGTTCACGGATCTCTGACGAGCATTTTCAAAGCATCTAATCACCAAAAGTTAATACTTCGCTACTGAGAACAGAAAATCGTGAGTAATTCGTTGATTTTTATCCCGTTACGCCATTAAAATCGATTCGCGGCTACAGACACGCGGTTAACCGGTTTTTTTTCGTCGTTTGCGGTTATTGCCGTGAATTTTCTTCTTCACACCACGCATCGTGCATCGATCGCTCTTTTATTGAATTTTTTTTTTTTTTTTTTAATTAGTGGCTCACTTCGATTCTTCTCGAACATTCTTCCGTTACCGGAAAAAAACTAATGATAGAAAAAATAATTAATTTCAGATGCCCGAACAAATGGAGACTGTGGCGGGCGAGGTGGAGACGTTCGCGTTCCAGGCCGAGATCGCGCAGTTGATGTCATTGATCATCAACACCTTCTATTCCAACAAAGAAATCTTCTTGAGAGAATTGATCTCAAACTCGAGCGACGCTTTGGACAAAATTCGTTACGAGTCGTTGACCGATCCGTCTCGTCTCGACTCCGGAAAGGACCTGCACATCAAGATCATACCGAACAAGAACGACGGCACGCTGACCCTCATCGACACCGGCATCGGTATGACCAAGGCCGACCTCGTCAACAACCTCGGTACCATCGCAAAGTCCGGAACAAAGGCTTTCATGGAAGCTCTTCAAGCCGGAGCCGACATTTCTATGATCGGTCAGTTCGGTGTCGGATTCTATTCCGCCTACCTGGTAGCGGACAAAGTCACGGTCGTCTCCAAACACAACGACGACGAACAGTACCTGTGGGAGTCCAGCGCCGGAGGATCGTTCACCGTCAGGACAGACCCGGGCGAGCCGATGGGACGAGGGACGAAGATCGTTCTCCACATCAAAGAAGACCAGACCGAATTCCTGGAGGAGAGCAAGATCAAGGAAATCGTGAAGAAGCACTCCCAGTTCATCGGCTACCCGATCAAACTCCTGGTGGAGAAGGAGAGGGAGAAGGAACTCAGCGACGACGAGGCGGAGGCTGAACCGGAAGAGAAGAAGGAGGAGGAAGACGGAAAGCCAAAGATCGAGGATGTCGGGGAAGACGGAGACGAGGACAAGAAAGAGAAACCGGCTAAGAAGACAAAGACCATAGTCGAGAAGTACACGGAGGACGAAGAACTCAACAAGACCAAACCCATCTGGACCAGAAACGCGGACGACATCAGCCAGGAGGAATACGGAGAGTTTTACAAGTCGTTGACCAACGATTGGGAAGACCATCTCGCCGTCAAGCACTTCTCGGTCGAAGGTCAGCTCGAGTTCAGGGCCCTCCTCTTCGTGCCGAGACGCATGCCGTTCGACCTCTTTGAGAACAAGAAGCGCAAGAATAACATCAAGCTGTACGTCAGACGAGTCTTCATCATGGACAACTGCGAGGAACTGATCCCAGAGTATCTCAACTTCATGAAGGGTGTGGTGGACAGCGAAGATCTGCCGCTCAACATTTCTCGTGAGATGCTTCAGCAGAACAAAATCCTCAAAGTCATCCGCAAGAACTTGGTCAAGAAGTGCTTGGAGCTGTTCGAAGAACTGACCGAGGACAAGGAGTCGTTCAAAAAGTTCTACGAACAATTCAGCAAGAACATCAAGCTCGGAATCCACGAGGACAGCACGAACCGCAGCAAGCTAGCCGACCTCCTCCGCTACCACACCTCTGCCTCGGGAGACGAAGTCTGCTCCCTGAAGGAGTACGTCGGACGGATGAAGGCCACCCAGAAGCACATCTACTACATCACCGGAGAGAGCAAGGAGCAGGTTTCCAACAGCTCGTTCGTGGAGCGTGTAAAGAAGCGTGGATTCGAAGTAATCTACATGACCGAGCCGATCGACGAGTACGTCGTGCAGCAGATGAAAGAATTCGACGGCAAGCAGCTGGTTTCCGTTACCAAGGAGGGCTTGGAGCTCCCCGAAGACGACGAGGAGAAGAAGAAGCGAGAGGACGACAAAGCAAAGTTCGAGAACCTCTGCAAGATCATGAAGAACATCTTGGACACCAAGGTCGAGAAGGTCGTGGTTTCGAACCGTCTGGTCGATTCGCCGTGCTGCATCGTCACCTCGCAGTACGGATGGACCGCCAACATGGAGAGGATAATGAAGGCTCAGGCTCTCCGCGACACCTCGACCATGGGATACATGGCGGCCAAGAAGCACCTCGAGATCAACCCCGATCATTCCGTGATCGAAACTCTCAGGCAGAAGGCAGAGGCTGACAAGAACGACAAGGCCGTCAAAGACCTGGTCGTCCTGCTCTTCGAAACCTCGCTCCTCTCCTCCGGCTTCAGCCTCGACGAACCCCAGGTCCATGCGGCGAGAATTTACCGCATGATCAAACTGGGACTTGGCATCGACGAGGAGGACCCGATCCCGGAGGAGGAAGCCGCGGCGCCTGCCGAAGTTGCGCCCGTCGAGGGTGACAACGAAGACGCTTCTCGCATGGAGGAGGTCGATTAAGCGTGTAAAATGCAAGACGGATATATCTGATAACTGTGTTGTGTTTAGCAAATGGAGACTGTTTTTTGAAAAATTGATTATCGCGTTTTATGCGATATATTATCGCCATTTCATTATAATACCACCGTGTATCATGAATATATTGTAAAGTTTTTTTCACATTTCATCATAAAAGTTTTTTCTTTTCAATTTTTTATTTTAGTTTTTAATGTTAGTTTTTAATATGTTTCTTCATCTTAAATCGCCGTGCTATCTCTTATTTATCATTCCTAATATTAATTTGTTAACATACCAAATATTATTTTCCATGTAAGTTCTTTTTATAGAGTTATATAATAAAGACTATGTATTATAACATATATCTTATCACGTCTGTGTCTTCGTTCAAAGTTATCCTCTATCCTAATAATTAGTAGCTATAATGATTTTCTATCTATTTTCAAACCAGGGTCTGTTGTTGCTCTCGAAAATTCGATTTCTGGTCTAATTTGAATATTCCCGCGGTAACGTTCGAGAAAAGAAGCCGTAATATCGACTAGCGTGAAGAGAAAAAGAGAGACAGACATATAGAAGGGTTCCGAGCGCCACCTGGTGTAGAATTTAGTGGCTGTGAAAATTTCCGGGAGTCCTAATAAAAGGAGGTTAAATAATTATATATATTTATAAAAAAGTTCAGAGAACGACTATGATGGCGAGCAAGGGCTGGAGAGTAGGTGGATTGCTCAACTATTTTCTAAACAATATCGCATCAGTAACGATAAGACCCTAATTATTTCCGCGATGATCTCATTTCTTAACCTCAATTCCAGGTAGTACAAGTGCATATCCCGATGATTAAATTCCGTAAGGGTACTATCGACAGAGGTAAGCTCGATTAATTTATCAAGCGTGACTTTCTGGCCTCGATACACGACAGATTTTTGTTTACGATCGTCGTTTTTCCAACTTTCGCTGTTTTTGGTTAGCCGTGGGTGGTGCAGTCGCTACGAGTCAGTCAGCTAGCTCAGGGCCGGCAACACCGAAGGCCGCGAAGGTTGGTACCGGCCCGGGGGTCGTCAGTAGACCTGTCATCGAAGATTTCCAATTACCGCCGAGATACCAGAGGCGTCCTCTAGATATTCACGAAATCGACTACATCAACGTGAGATTAAAAATTCATTACTTCGCCTTCAGTTTTTTTCTCACTAACCATGAGGTGTTTCGTTCGTTTTCAGCGAGGCGGACCTGAATAAGCAAACGATCTCGTATCTCGAACCATCTCATAGTTTATGCTCCGAAAGGAAATTGAAAACTTCCTTTCTCTCGCACTATTAAACATAACGTAAATTATTTTCATAATTTTTAAGGCTCACGTGTACTATGATCTACAAAATGTAAACGAATAAAATTCATTGCTTTGCGTACATAACTTTTTACTTATGAATCCCAACACTGACAACAAAATTACGAATTGGGAACCTGAGTGGGGGGGTGGTTTCACCTGGTGGCGATATTCGAACTACTCCGAACAGGTCGATCCCAATATATGTGTATAGATACAGCTAGTGTGTTGAAGCAGTGGTTAAAATACTGACAAACTCAGTTCCCAAATAAAAATAATGCCATTATTTTGTCATAATTTGTTTTTATTTCGAATCAGAAACAACAAAGATAAGAGCAACGTTTTATTATCATATCGTAAAGTATATGAAGACGGTTCTACATCCTATGCATTTCAAATTTCGCGCCATTTCAATTGGATCTATGGCGGACAAGATGGAGGCGGCTGACCTCAACTCTTGTCCTGACCAAGACCTCATTTCACAATTACATCTATCCAATGTTCCTCCAATTTGATATAAAACATTAAAGTATAAGGAAAATCTGAGTAGATGAATGAGGAGGAAGACTAGATTCTATCCTTGAAATCGGTATCCCCAGGGTCACGGAGAGCCCCGGGGGATTCTGCCCCTGCCAAAAATAGCAGACGACAATGTGCTCGCGGCTCGGCGCGGTGTTCGCTGTGTTGTCTGCTAGGCTTTTGGCGTTTAATCGACGAGAGACGACTGCGGGTGGCGGTGAGGGTCCATCACCGTCGTAACGTCAACAAGTTAAAAAAGTAAAATTTGATATCATTTGTGAGATAAAGTTCGATTTGAAATACGAGGCGACGAAAACGAATCAACCGAAACGAAAATTAATTAAAGTAAAGGAAGAAAAAAATATATAAAAATCTGGAACAAAAAATGGCTGAAATCGCGGAATTCGGCCCAAGGAAGACGATATTCATCCTCGCTATAGTCGCTGGATGTTTTGCCGTACTTTGGCCGAAGATTTTTTACCCAATGCTCACCGCTTCTGTAATATCGCAACCCGTTCCTCCGGACGCCTCCGGTAAGTTTCAGCCTTGGAATATTTATTCTCTATCTTCGTCCGATTCATCGTATTATTTCGCCAGGTACTGAAAATTTATATTTTTTGTTAATTCGTAAAAAGCCATGCGATTATAAAATGGCTAGAATTGGCGGGTCCGTTGAAAAAAAAAAGCCCAGATGTCTATTTTTACGTGCAAAACGGTTGTCTCAAAAATAGAGATGATTTTTTTTTTATAGTCTGGTTATAAGCAATGAACAGCGAATCGGTGGGAATGATCGAAAAATAACATTAGAAAATACGTAATTTGTATCTCTAAGAACTCGTGCGCTGATTTATAAATGTTGACAGCGTGTTGCGACGTAATATTCGAGAGCGACGTTAACGCGGTGGATATAATGCAAGAAATGTGTCAAAACATCGTGAGACATCACCAGGTCGATCCTCGGGTGAGAGATGTTTTGAAAAGCGGGAAGTTGACTCCTCAAAGCGCCAGTTTATGCAGGGACGAAGTACTGGCCAGATGCAGCATAGACTTGTCCGCTTTTCTAGCGGAGAAAGAAAAAGTGGGAAAGTCTTACAAGCAGGTCTTGGAGGAGATTAGATCCTTCAACAGCTCGATTTGCCTGAAAATGAATTTCGGAATACCTCTTTCGCAGCTGGGAACACCACACCTGATCAGATATCACATCCTCATGCCACATAGTAAGACACGAGAAGTACTCCACAGAAATAACACATCCCAGGATATGTTGCGTTGCGGACTAATCGCCTGGATATCATTCGTGAATGTCATGCTTTCACTCGATTCACTAACACGGCCAATCAGATGTTCGAGATATCGCTGATATATGACATGAAAATGTTCATTACAATTTGTATTTGAAAGATATTTCATCATCATCCAGCGCAAATGTGTTAAGAACGTTCAGTAAAACGTTAGAATGTACAGGATGGCACATTTCATGTGTCGAGAATGGGAGGGGCTTATTGTTAAGGTGGCATAACTTTGAAACAGTCAGTCAATATGCCACCTTAACAATAAGCCCCTCCCATTCTCGACACGTGAAATGGGCCATCCTGTATATTGTAACGTTTTATCGAACGTTTTTAATCCATTTGCGCTTGATTGTAGCCAACTCGTTTGATCTTGGAAAATCTCCTTATTCGTTGTCCTAGGATATCAACAAATAAGAATCTCAATACCTGTTACTCAAGGCTTGTTTTGCACCCAGTTGGTACTAACGAATCTATTTTCAAGTAATTTTGAGGCAGGGTTGTTCTTGTTGATAATACTCGGCCTGTGTATTAAATTTACCATATCTTAAAACCGAATTGTTTCCCCGTTCTAATCAGTAACAATTGGCCCACTCTAAAAGGCATAAGTATCTGCCATCCCAATCGGGACCGGGTCATCGGGTATATATGGAATGCCCGCGTCAGCTGTACATTTTATACTGGCGCAAAGCCAAGGCAAAGCCAAGACATCCATAACGTCTGTGGGTTACAGCATTTGGCTCTTCGTCATACTTCGTAATACGTTTGTGTCATCCCTCGACAAGTTCCTAGCTCAACCCATCGGATTAAGCACATGAAAATTACATGTTAGAAAGCTAATCTCTTTGGAAAGTCTCGGCGCAACTAATCTGTACACCATGCTTCTATTCATAGGGATTCTGCGTTTGGACACTGTCTTCGTAACAGTGCACAGCTCTACGGCATGAGAGAGGAAATAATGTTTGAGGTTTTCGCTTTCTCGTCGAGCTTTGTCGAACTGCAACGATACCACTGGGAAATGTATAGAAGAGAATGTTTATTTTTAGGTACCATAAGACAAGAACGCAAAACTCCACCCCATGCCGGTGGGCTTCATCCGGCTATGAGAGAACGGGGCAGAGCAATTCCCTCGTCACACATCGTACCAAAGGTGAAAGACAGACCTGATCATGTCACAGTTCCCAAAATGAGACCACCGATGGGTGGCGCAGGACACGTTGTGCCGCCGCCTAAAGGGAACGGGACTATGGGAATCATAATGCCACTTTATACACTGGGCATTGTTCTCTTCTTCTTGTACACCATTGTCAAGGTGCATGTTCCCGCGAGCCTCTTTGTTCACAAAGTTCCATTTTGTTCTCTATGCAGCAATAAAAGTCTTTCCATGTTTTACAGGTAATGAGAAAAAACGCCAATGGTGATATAACAAACGAGTATCCAGGAGCAGCTGCTGAAAATGAATTCAGAAAAATGGTCTTCAGTCCAGAAACTTTAACGAGTGCCGTGACTGGCACGTTGTACCGTCAGAAAAAAGAAAGATCCGTATCGCCACCTAAACCTGCGCCGTCGTTGGAGGAATTGAAAGATCGTACGTACTACCAAAATTATCTTGACGACGATTATACGGATATTATTCACGAGACTGTTGGTTTTTTCATCAAATTTTTCATCAAATTGACGTCGATTCAGAGTCCGTTCCAGAGTGCTCATCGAAGAACTGATCTAAAGTTACAGCCTCCGATATTGAGGGCTGTAACTGAAGAACACATGTTTAATTATGAGCACGTTTGGGGACAGTGCATTCAGAAAGTGGCTCCCCAGGACTGGAACACTCCGTACAATTTATGATAATAATTCATTGCGCGAAAAATGTTGCCAATTGAATATGTAAAATTGCTTAATATCATCTGTGAAGTAAGAGAACGGCGTTTGACAATGAGTCAATTTAATAATGTTACGCATGCTGGGACACTAGAAGCGGCAGGAGACATAGAGATAGACCAGCTGAGGCAGCGGCTGGTTGAGACAGAAGCAGCGATGGAAAGAATTGTTGCTCAGATGGGCAATTTGTCGCGTTCCGTAACGCATAGTCCAAGCCCACAACCAGAGGCAAAGGTTTAACAATATGTTTAATTGAAAAACGTTCAGACTTTCAGTTTTATAGAGTTTAGAAAACTGCACGCTGCTGTGATTAGCTTACTCCTATCCCAAGGTATAAATCGTCCGATTCTCTAGCGCAATGCCGGTGAAATGAACAAATATGGGCGGTTCCATGCTTCCAGCGCCGGCGGAACTCAATTTTTTTTGCAACATTCTCGCTTCCATTTTTCGTTTTATATCCCTCAAAGTTTCGACATTCATTCAATTCGTTCATCCTTTCCAAATCAGAATGATAGCTCACGAAATCTAACACAACGCTCCAACTTTATTGATTATTCTGAACAGTATTATATTCTTGAACCGTTTGAACATTTCCTTTAACGGGTCAAGGTTTAAAAGTTCTCCTTTGCGGAAATTTTTTTAGATTTTTTGGGATTTCCAGACCTGACAGACACGTTTCGCCGGCCCTGAACGTTTTAGAATACCCCATATGGAAAAATATTTGATCCGGATGTTCGGTACAACATTTACGTTTTCGATCAAGATTTCAGTATGTAAATACTTTTATTATGTTCAAAGTAGTAGATGCGGCTCCAAAATCCAATGGTCTGGCAGGGGCCGGTCACATTTTTAAGGTATATTCCTTGCGTCCGATAAGTTTCTAACAACTTTAACAAGACTGTGTTTACATTGAATAAACCCATCTTCACATTTATTGTTTAAGTTGTTTGTTTTGTCACATGTAACAGCGACACATACCCGTCTAAGTTAAGGTATGATTCAAAAATGTAAAGCTTTGCGTAGTTTTGAATAGTGCTCAATGTTCTGCATTCTTTCTCGTCATTTGATCAGTTTATCGGGCAGATTCATAATTTTGATCGCCCAGAGTGCTCGAAAAGTTGGGTGAAGTTGGAGGCCTGTCTACAGCTTTACGCCAGCCCACAAGTTGCTTATTCTCGAAATTCAAATTGAGACTTCCAAAACAGACATTCTCGTTACTCGTCGTAGAGATTGAGGCATTACAATCCTTTGCGAGTGTGAAATCAGCTTGTTTAAAAATTTTGCAAGTTTGTTGGCAAAAAATCGTGCAAAATGAGTCGCAGATGTTCCCAAAATCCCGGACCTTCGGCTCCCAATGAATATTTTTTTGTATTCAGCCCGTGTCATTTTTTCTATGAAAATCGACACATTTTCGAGTTGTCACGTGTATTTGGAAAAAAAATATCAACTTTTTTATGCGTTAGGATTCTGCTTACTCTTGTTAATAAGACGAGTGAAAAAAATATATGGAACGAGTTTGCGGGACGACAGATTTCTTTCATAGATCACGGATGTTTGAAATTACAGGAAGTAGCTCCGCAAAATGGAATTGCAAGCGACAACGAGAATGAAGACAAAGAAATAGAAGATATCGACGAATCCTCACCAACGGTGAAAGTTGTCGGGATGGAAATGACTACCAGCTGCGAAGGAGGGCAGAAATGGAATGCCTCGAGTACTCCGGTCGTTTCGAGGTAATCCCTTCCGGATAATATCTTATGAGGACATCTAGTCAAATACTAATGTTGAGATGTGTTGCATTTTTCACTTGAAGCCACGCCAAACGAGAAACGACACCTCCGAAACCGATCTATCTCGAAGGATCGCTTCCCTCGCAGTGCGAGCTGCTTGTAACAGACTCTGAAACTCAGGCTGAACAATCAGACACGGATGTAGAAGCGCCGGTAGTTCTCTCGGGAAAAATGACTCTTTCTCTCATCAGTCTCGACCAGATACCACCTGTAAGAAAATATTAGAATTACCAACACAACTCGATTGATTCTACGGAGCCTTATTTTATTTGGTGATTCTTTATATCATTTTAAATCCCCGCTTCGATTCATCCGCCGAGCGGTTGCCATGCTATGGAAAATTTCATTCACCGCTCGGCCTGTTTTCAGAATTTTCCATCCTCCCGTATGTTTGTCCGTCAGGCGTGACTAGCGTTAGATTGTTTGAATTTAATGACCGATGAAAATGTGTTCGTTTTTACTTCGTCATGAAAATATTTTTAGCAGGTTCTGTTGAAATTTATCGCCTCAACTTCGTCATATCTCAGACTAATTTTATTAAACGATATTTTCTAGTAGATGTAACACCTTCTCACAGTTTTATTTTTGCGAATCAGTTGTGTGAATCGAAGGTGTTTGTTGAAACTGTGCCCGTTGTAAATAACTAACTCACGTACGCTGTTATTTGCAGAATTCCGAGATCAGTGATGACGTAAAAGTCAATGGTATCGAGACTGAAATAGAAGACTATAAAAACGGAGGGATTGAATATGATCAGATTGAAAATCTCAAAGTCGTAGCAAATGGGACGGAACAAGAAGTTAAAGAAGAAGAAGAAGAAGTGGAGGGAGGAGACTCAGAAGACGAAGAGGAAGAAGAATATGACGTGGAAGAGATCGAATTAGAAGAAGAAGAAGAAGAAGAAGAAGAAGAATATGAGGTGGAAGAAGTCGAAGTCGAAGAAGAGGAAGAAGAAGAGGACGAAGAAGAAGAAGAGGAAGAGGAGGAAGAGAAACAGACCCAAAAACAGAATGCGGCGAGCAAACCTCTTTTGAAGTAAGCCACCAGCAATCTATAAATTTTTAGCAATTTGATACGGAAACTTATACGATGAGCCTACGAAATAGGACATAGGACAGTATATGAAGATGAATGAATTTTTCATTAGGCATAGTAGATGTAAATATAAAACAGAGTTTGAAATCAATTAATGCCTAACTTCCCATGTTTTTGGAACAAGTAGCTACCAAAATAATTATAATCTATAAAACGGGAAACAATGTTTGAGTACACCAGTTTGCCTGCAATGTTAAAAATCTTAGTGCTATGCCAATGAGATCCGACCTCCGATACATAACTAATTACAAAACAGTGGATATAAAATTCACGAATGAAAGGGAAGCTTGTTTGTTGGTAGTTAGAAGAGAGCAGCGAATATTTCATCGAGTGAAATTATTCAAGAAATCGGAAGGTCTGGGTGATAAGACTAGAGAATAAAACTGTAACTAACTGTGTCTAAACGCGTGTTCTAAAGAGCGTTGACTTTCTGAACTAATCTTGTTCTCCGCATTTTGTACATATAATCTCTAGAAAATAGAAGATACGACAGAGCTCTGATGCAATCAATCCTCTACCTAGCGAACGAGGCGTACGTGTTAAACGTTGATCACAGATCGAAGAATAAGAGTAGCTGGCACGGTTAATCAATTTTACATTGATTCATAATTCTCAATCGATTTTATTAGGGTGAGCCAAATATATGAATTGCGAATTTTTGCTACATGTTGGCTGCTCAGACGGATACGTCTGACTAGGAATTAGCGTGTAAGAACTTGACGGTATTGTATTTCCAAATTTTCCACCAACCCTTTCATTGTAAGAGGAGAATATGTGCGTAGGCATACAATGTTTAATCTCGTATAAGACAGATAAGTATTAACTCAACTACTATTCGTAGGTGGAATGAGATCTTTTTTTTAACTAAGTCTGGGTAAAACTCATTTGCTGCGTTCGTTGTTACAATTTATCATTATATATCATAGGCACGATACACGTATCCCTTATACCTAGCATGGCTTCGGTCCAGGTGAAAGCGAACAATTAGATCAGTTGTCTTTATTTTGTATGTATGAGACTTTCAAATAGAATCGAACGTTGGGATTCCCCTCATTCCACCTAGATTTTTCACACCAACGTGGCTCCAAATCCGAATGACCCGAAGTTGTCATGAAAACTTTGCGTTCGTCTATCAGGTGCAAAATCAATTTTATTCCCAAAGTGATCAGTGCTGTATTCGTGCTTTGCTTAAGCCTTAAGCTTTCGTCAGACAATTCCTAAGCGTGATTAGGGCAATGGCGAAAATTGTCTCAAACTTGGAATGAAAGGTATTCGAACAATCAACGAATAGAAACCTTTGCCATTGGACATCGCGAAGGAAGATCAACAAAGATGAAAAGGTATCAGAAAAAACGTCGATTTTGCGTTCGATTCGATGTCGAAATATTTATGTATATCATTTATTCCACGGTATATTACCATTATTATAGTTGATAATTATTGCTGGCAATATACATATATGATAAACAAAATTATTTATCGTTAGTCTATCTCATTAGCATCATATTGCATTAAACCAACGTTAAAATTGTTCAATAAAAACTATTCTACGAAAGTTTCTATGTTTTTTTTCAACGACTTTCTGCATCGCAGCTCATAAAAGTTCCCTCGCTATACGTAGCAAAAAAAAACTCAATACAACGTCGTATTTTCTGGTTCTCGCTTTCTATTGATAATATGTCTGCAGACTATTCAAATATGGCGCTGAAATGCTATATACTGACGTCATGCGCGACCAATCGAGAAGCCTACGGGGCCAAGGTGATTTTTCAGCCACTGAACCAGTTTCATAAAAAAAAAAAAAAAAATTAAATAGTCGAATATTCCCTCAAGGCTGCAGACCAGTTTCGATAGCTGTAAATTTATGAAAATCATTTTGCATCCGTTCACGTTTAGAGATATTCAAAACGCCCGCCAAACATTGGTTGCAGTCGAAAGTCACGTGACCTCGATATGATTTACACTTGGAATTTTCAAACGCTATTTTTCTCAGCCAAAACACCTTCGATTGATATGAAATTGATATCAGTGACGTAGAAAAACTGAACGAAGGGCCTGCCAATCGTGGATTTTCGAATATCGAAAGACATAATCAGAATTTTGTGTAACAATATTGTTCTGTAATCCAAGGAAGTGCTGCCTCTCTCCACGAGGGGCAGCACCTCCTTGGGTTACAGAACAATATTGTTACACAAAATTCTGATTATGTCTTTCGATATTCGAAAATCCACGATTGGCAGGCCCTTCATTCAGTTTTTCTACGTCACTGATATCAATTTCACATCAATCGAATGTGTTTTGGCTGAGAAAATAGCGTTTGAAAATTTCAAGCGTAAATCATATCGAGGTCACGTGACTTTCATTTCACCTTAAGCCGGACTTACAACGATATCTTCGCGGTCGCCGACTACGTAGCTACAACACGGACTCGCAACGATACAACACCGTCACGAAAATGACAAGTTTCATGTATCGGTGTGAACGTAGAAATTTATTTCTAATCGTCACTGTAGATCCGGCTTTACGGATGCAAAATGGCCGCCGACGAGGTCGATAAACGACGCAGACGCAAACAACAAATCGAATATCGCGACATTGGGATAAAATATTTTCCGTACACGTCGTCCTGATCGTTTGACTATTCGCTAGATTTACAAAGTATCGTCTAACCGACGTGAACGACCGACTGCACCGACTTTGGTGAATAAAATCGTCCGATAAGATAAAAAACAAGTGTCGACGCTTCGGAAAAGAGCTGTTATGGATTACGAAGGTTAGTTGTATCAGAATTATTCATCTAGAATCCAATCGAGTTAACCTATAATTCGACGGTCGGTGTCCACCTGCTGCCACTGCCTTTCACCGTGCAGTAAATTGTCACCCTTTCATATCCTCGGTCGCTTACTTTCTCCATATGTCGTCGCCCAAGAACGCAGCTATGTCAGGTTGTTACGCGTACCGTGAATGCAAAACGCTTTCCTAACCTCAAATTGTAATGCGAGGGTGAAACAGCCGATAGGACATTGATTTTAATCTCGATATGCAGAAGGAAACAAGAACAGCTCGGACGATGAAGCGGACAGATCGAGGTCCCGCACGCATTCGCAAGCTTCAAGGTCTCCCTCGAGGTCTCGATCCCCTTCTGGAAATCGGTCCAGATCCGGGTCTCCGCAGTCTCCGAGAAGCCATAGATCTGTTAGTCCGGACAAATCGGCCGGAAGTAAATCGAGGTCAAGATCAGGAAGCCGGAAGAGTTCCCCGGAAAGGTCGGTCCTCTTCCATGTCCAAACTGTGTAGAAGCCTCGAAACTGGGTCAAATTCGAACTTTGCTTTATTTATTTCAGGTCTAATCCAGCATCGCCTGCACGTTCTCAATCGGCCAGGTCGGCGGCTAGTTCGAGGAAATCTCGTTCACGGTCTAGATCGCATACTCCGTCCCGAGACGGTTCAGCATCACCGTCAACACCCAAGACAGATATTCATAGGGGATCCCGATCTAGGTCCAGATCTAGATCTGGATCAAGAAAAAGCTTGTCTCGATCGCGGTCCAGAAGCGTGTCGGTGGAGGCTGCGAGCGGTGTTGAAAAATCACCCGTTGGTTCGAGGAAAAGTTCTAGATCCCCGTCGTTGGGTAGGAGAAACGGCTCCAGATCCCCAGGGGTTTCGGCCTCACCCGCCGGTTCCAGAAAGGGCTCAAGATCTCCTTCCGGCTCGAGGAAAGGTTCTCCGACACTTTCTGATAAATTAGAATCAAGGTCAAAATCAGGTTCTCCTAAAATCCACTCGCCCAAAGAGAGAGATTCGAGGAGCAGATCGAGGTCCAGGTCAAGCTCTAGGGACAAGAAAAGAGCCTCAAGATCCAGATCGAATTCGCCGTCAGATTCTAGAAAAGACTCTCCGTCGCATTCCAGAAAAAGTTCGCCAGTAAGTCGAAAATCTCGTTCGAGATCAAAGTCTGGATCGCAGAGGTCAGCCTCACCCACAGGATCCAAACGAGGCGGACGATCCGGGTCGAGAGATTCTTCGAGGGATGGAAAAGCTGCGTCACGTTCCAGATCTAGGTCTCTATCCGGCTCGAGAAAAGCCTCTGCATCCCCACCTGGTTCTAGAAAAGGATCTCCGGTCACTGTGACAAAAAGAAGCTCCCGATCGCGCTCTCCTTCCGCGGATGAAAAGCCCGCTTCCCGCCCAAGATCCAGATCCGGTTCTGGCTCTCGAAAAGGTTCTCGTTCTCCATCTGGCTCTCGAAAAGGTTCTCGTTCCCCATCCGGCTCAAGAAAAGGATCACGCTCCAGATCGCGATCAAGGTCCCAAAAATCGGGCTCTAGATCCAGATCAAGATCAAGATCCAGATCGCACACCCCAGGGTCCCGTTCTCGGAAAAGAACTCGCTCTAGGTCAAGAAGTGGATCGGCTAAAGCAGCTTCCAGATCAAGGTCAAGATCACGGTCTCGGTCTGGGTCCAGATCAGTATCGGGAAGATCAAGATCAAGATCGAGGTCACGGTCAAGCTCGAGGAAGTCAAGGTCAAGGTCGAGGTCGAGGTCAAGGTCAGGCTCCAGGAAGTCGAGATCGAGGTCAAGGTCAAGGTCCGGATCGGGCTCAAGAAAGTCAATGTCAAGGTCCCGATCAAGGTCTGGGTCGAGGAAGTCTCGTTCAAAATCTAGGTCAAGATCCGGGTCCGGGTCAAGAGTGGGATCGAGATCAAGGTCGAGATCGAGGTCGAGGTCTCGTTCAGGATCGAAGTCCAGGAAGTCTAGGAGTCGGAGCAGGGACTCTGACCAGGGTGTGGGCAGAGGTCGAAACCAGTTGGCGTCAGACTCCGAAGGAGAGGACGGCGAGGTCAGAACGAAGAAGAGGGTAAAACATCAGCTATCGGATTCGGAGAACGAAGACGGAGACGGACCAGCTAAGAAGAAGGCTAGGGGCTCTGATGAGGAAGGAGAACAGGGCGAGAATGATGGAAATAATGACGCTGCGGAGGAAAAACCTAACGAAGAGGATGCACCCCCGAACCAGGATCCGGAGAACGAGGACTCGGACGACGGCATTCGTCCGAGTGGTGGAGAGTGAGTAGTCATGCGATCTTATCATATCCTTTTCTCATGAGAAAATACTTTCTTTCGTTTTTGCTGCATATCTACGACTCTAATAGATACGTGTGAGTATGAGAATTAATATTGATAATTCAGTTCGAGGCAGAAGATTGGGATTGAAGTCTATTTGACTTTTGAACTGAAATGATTTTTTATACCCATATATTATGATTTCCAGCGACGACCACATGTCGGATTTTGATCGGATGATGGCACGTAAAAAAGAGGAACAGACTCGACGCCGCAAGAGAAAAGACATCACTATAATCAATGACAATGACGATATAATAGCACAGTTGCTTACAGACATGAGAAATGCGTCGGAAGAGGACAGAAGATTCAACCAACAGAATAAACCAGCGACGCATAAGATTGCTATGCTACCAAAAGTATTGTCTCAATTGAAAAAACACGATTTACAATTAGCTTTCCTCGAGCACAACGTGCTCAATATTCTGACCGATTGGCTCGCTCCGATGCCTGATCGATCCTTGCCGTCTTTGAGAATCAGAGAAAGCATACTAAAGTTGTTATGGGAGGTAAAATATAGCGATAATTAGCGATTGGGATTATTTCTCTTTTCGTTAAGAATTGCATGACTTATATATCGAATTTCCAACAGTTTCCCAGGATAGATCAATCGTCGTTGAAACATTCTGGGATCGGTAAGGCAGTGATGTACCTGTACAAGCATCCGAGAGAAACAAAGGAGAATAAAGAACGTGCTGGGAAGTTGATAAACGAATGGGCGCGTCCTATTTTCAATTTGTCAGCGGACTTCAAAGCCATGTCTAGAGAGGAAAGACTGCAGAGAGATATGGAGCAAACGCCACAGAAGAGGCGGAAAAATGACGACGGAGAATCCTCACAGAAATCACAAGACATCAACAAAGCTCTGAAGGGAGACGCCAAGTGAGATTTCAGTACTTTGACAATGAATTAATTCAATGTTCACTTGTCCAATTGGATGAAACGATATTTTATTTGCCTGCTTAGACCTCTGAGGCCTGGTGATCCTGGTTGGGTTGGAAGAGCTCGAGTTCCTATTCCATCCAATAAAGATTACGTCGTGCGTCCCGAATGGAGATCGGAGGTGGACATTAGCAGAGTAAGTTGATTCGATCTACAAACTTCGTGAAGTCTTGAATATAATTTCGTATCTCATTTTGAAAACTTATTTACAGACTTCGAAGAAACAAATGAACCGTTTCGAACGACACATGAAGAACTACATCGATGGTAAAAGACTGAAGAAGCCACGGAGGGCCGTGGACATATCTATCGAAGGCCGTAAAATGTCTTTATGAAAATATAACGCGGTCCGATTCAGGTCTATAGAAATTCCGTTGGTCGAACAGAGGGGAGATCATGTTAATGTAACATTTATTTATAGCCATAATGGTCATCCCCATACATACTGCTTGTCCCTTTTGAACTTTGCGCTGAATTGTTAATACATTTTACGGGATATAACGAATGTTCTGTTGTTATTTTCTTCCAAATTGCATCTCTGGTCTAGTTTTCGTGGTATGCATTTCTCAATGTTAACGAATTTAGCCATTGAGCCCAGTTTCAAAGGCCTGCGACTTTCGATTTGGATGAAAATTATGGGGGTCGAACTTTTCTTTTTGTAACGAAATGCTCAAAAGATTCAATTTTGCGATGCGATGATAGAAATATTACAGCCAACTGGAAATTGGCTGATCGTTTTAAATCGTCGGTGTACAACAATTCGGACCATCAAGGGAACCGTTTGAAATGATGAATAAAAATCGCATGATGTTATGCCGAAGAATTTGTATAACAAAATCAGCGAACGAATCGAAGGGGAGTAAGAAGAATGAATGTTATGCATGTACCTGTAGCAGGTAAATCGATAAATTAGTTTCTGTTCTGTTCTGACTTCAATAGATAATCATACTTTGTCAATTTTAATTACGCTTCCAGAACGAGGGTTTCTGCTCCGGTTTTCTCGAAACTTTTGTTCACTTCGACAAGTGAATAATCTAACATATTCTACCAGATTTATGATGGAAAGTTAATTATTAATATCACTTAGGAGACTGTATTATGAGTAAAATGACCCGAATTTATATAAACTTGAACTCGTCATTTTCTTTTTCTATTCTACTCCAAGATGATAGTTTTGAATCAAATTATTCGCGGGATCAGGTCTGTATGGTGATGTCACGATCTCCTCTCGACACGTGTGAAGGCGCCTTCTAGATCTCGGATTACCCACCACGCTATCATAAGGATTAGTGGCATTGTTTGAAGACGAAAAGTGGCGCGTCATTCGAAGACTAGTGTCTATTATAGCCTGCTTTCGCCTGTATGCAGAAGTTGCATTGATTATTTTCGTTTGATGAGGGCGTGGTTTCACCTGGTGGCAGAATTTGAACTACTGACAGTAGGTCGGTTATGCGTCCGTGTAAGTTGGCGTGAGTGAAAACGACCTACTCTCCGTAGTTCATCCAGATGTCGTATCGGTGCAAAATACACATAAGTGCAGATTGAGGTTAGAAACGACAACATAACCTACTTATTCGGAAGAATTCTAATCATCTGTGACAATAACGATTTCGCTAAGTGTGCGTACCCATTTATTCACAATGTCAGGATGTTTCTTCGAGAGAAAATTGGTTGTACCAAACAATTTGGTGAAAACTGCATATTTTCTGCAGACCACGAAAAAGAGATGCGTAGCTGACTCGTAAAAACTTTTTTCTGAGTTTTTACCCGTTCGATTTGTACTATGTGACACGATTGTACGTAGGCACGATTTGAATTCCCGCCTTTTCATTTGCAATGCGCATGCGCGAAGTCGACGTTTTTCGATTGCGTAGTAGGTTTATCGCTGTGGGTGCGTGGGTTCACCTGGCGGCGAAATTTCGAACTAATCCGAGTAGGTCGATTCTGATACACCGGTGTGATATGAAACCCCCATATTTTCTGTAGACCACGGAAATAGTGATAATTTGATAATTTTGATAGTTTGATGTGACAAAACTCATGACTGATGGTACAATTTGAATCCCCGCCTTTTCGGGCTTCAAAAATGGCGTCTCTATGTCAGTAAATCTAAATAACTCAGCATACAATCGGAAAACATCGACTTCGCGTACGCGCATTACGAATAAATTTCTTCTTCGCCGCTGTATCGACGGTGACATACAATCTCAATAAGGCCGCTGGGTTCGCAGTCTTCCAGTTGGAACGAGATTGAGCCGGCAACATAGCGATATACAGCGGTAAAGACGAAATTCATTTGCAATGCGCATGCGCGAAGTCGACGTTTTTCGATTGCGTAGTAGGCTTATCGCTGTGGGGGCGTGGGTTCACCTGGCGGCGAAATTTCGAACTAATCCGAGTAGGTCGATTCTGATATACATGCACGGCAAATGAACATCGAGTTAGCCGTCTGTCAACATTTCGATTCGTTCATGACTGCGCGGGGATGGCAAGCTCGCTGATTGCTATGCTGGTAGAAGTGACAGATTGAATGGATCTCCGTGGGAGGGTTATAGTTTAAAAATTACAGCTAGTCCTTAAATAATATATTACGGTCTGATAAAAGGTGTCGAAAAACGGCTCATACAAATAACACGAAGTAGTTCCATCACCTGATACTCTTTCGAAGAGTAATAATAATAATTTTCATTTCCTTCCTCGTATGCAGACGTGAAACCGGTGACGCCCTTCTGGGTGTAGGAAATCATCGACTGATTAATCTCGCCGCAACTGATTAGTCACAATACCCCTAAAGCATCGAACCTCCTACCGTTTCTCCGGCTTGTTTAACACTCGAGTAAATATCCAAAGAATTTTCACGTACGTCAATAGCCACCAAACAAAGATGGACAGTCAAGGACGTAAAGTAATCGTGTGCGACAACGGAACCGGGGTAAGGTTATGACCAAATATTCGATTCCACCACCTTCAACACCACCGTCGTATCATAACCTTTGTTTCATTTTATCGTCAGACGAGAATCGAGAAATAATTCAATTGTTATCACGATACGATATTATTCCAGTTCGTCAAATGTGGATACGCAGGATCCAATTTTCCTGCTCACATATTTCCGTCGATGGTCGGACGGCCGATTATCAGGGCGGTCAACAAAATTGGCGACATCGAAGTCAAGGTAATGTTCAAACCATTTTCTCTTGCTCGTTTTCATCTGGTCGGCCAACAACAATCTCTCCTCGGTTGTGGTGCCGGTACCGGGTGGCAAAATTTTTTGCCTTATTCTTACGTCGTTCATAAAATGTATAAAATACAACGCATCAGTTTCGTGGAACGTCGAAAATTTACTAATGGAAGTTTCTGATTTACTTTTGTCACTATGTTTGTTGTTTAATTTCTCGTTACGTTACAAAAAATTGTCATTTTTCAGGAGGAATTTTATGTCAGAGTAAGTCAGTTTGCCAAGTTATCACAGTGTGTCGTTGTTGGATCTTCGATTTTGTTTTATACTAGATTTTTCATCTGATTAAAAGGAGATTCGTATCTAGTGCTTATGTTCTTTCGTTTTTATCGAATCGCTTTTGGCTCTTGTTCACCGCGCATTTAACAAAACGGCCCAAATACCTGAACCAAAAATAACAGAAATGAGAAACGGCAAGGAAATCACAAAATCTCCCGTAACTTTCTGATGGACGAGTTTGGCGATTTTTTTTATTCAAAAATATGATCCTCAAAGTCTTGAGAGACAAACTCTGATTGGCCTCGACTCCCACTTATACATACCACAAAATATCCATATTCAATATTCGAAGTGGACGAAAGTTTTCTTCTTCTTCTTTGCTCTTTTAGCCACTATCATTAAATGGGCGGATTTTAAGTACTACATTCCTGTATGTGTTTAATAACGGACCTACTTGAAGTAGTTGAAATCCTGCTACCAGGTGGAGCCACGCGAGATACCCAGCATTCGATTATTACATTTAACAGTACTTAGCATTCAGATTTAATTCGACACTATATTATTGGTCAATGTGTTTGTGTGTTGTTTATGCCTTCTTAGGACATGCCAGTAAGTTTAACGATATATTAAAACTACCTAAAACACTGACTATTAACACGAATCATTAATTATCGAAGATTATACGAGCGTTTATTTAAATTGAAGTAGTAGAATGCTCCCAGTTACAAATTTAACAGTAAAACCAAATCTTGAATTGCATATAACTTTCAAGTTAGCCGATAGCACGGTTTTCCCTCAATTGTATTGAATTCTCATTCGTCTTGGAAGAAGATTGGTTAATTGATTCTCAATCATTCGCAGGATTTGATGGTAGGCGACGAAGCGAGTAAACTCCGTTCGATGCTAGAAGTTAGTTACCCGATGGAAAATGGAATCGTTAGGTAAGCTCGTACCTACTGGTTATGAGAAAATTAGAAAATCTATTTAACAATTCTCAATCGACAGGAATTGGGAGGACATGTGCCATGTTTGGGATTACACGTTCGGTGAAGAAAAAATGAACATTAATCCAAAGGAATGTAAAATACTCTTGACCGAGCCTCCCATGAATCCGACTAAGAATCGTGAGAAAATGATCGAGGTAAGCGGATCGGTTGGTCCCGATCGGAGATTCTTAGCACTCGAATTTTTAACTCCTTCGCATATTTTCATCAGGTGATGTTCGAGAAGTACGGTTTTGCCGGTACATACATCGCCATCCAGGCCGTTCTCACTCTCTATGCTCAAGGCCTGCTGAGCGGAGTGGTCGTCGATTCCGGAGACGGAGTGACTCACATCTGTCCAGTGTACGAGGAGTTTGCTCTACCTCATCTGACCAGGAGACTGGACATAGCGGGGCGAGATATCACCAGATATTTGATCAAGCTTTTGCTCTTGCGCGGATACGCTTTCAACCATTCGGCAGATTTTGAAACCGTTAGGATGATGAAGGAAAAGTTGTGCTACATCGGATACAACATCGAAACTGAGCAGAGATTAGCCCTGGAGACAACGGTGCTGGTCGAACCTTACACGGTGAGTTTCATACATCCGACGAAGCAAGGGGAATTGAGACGAGAGATTATTGCAGCTCCCCGATGGTCGAGTGATAAAAGTTGGCGGAGAACGTTTCGAAGCACCAGAGGCCCTCTTTCAACCGCATTTGATCAACGTGGAAGGCCAAGGAATAGCCGAATTAGTTTTCAACACTATCCAAGCGGCCGATATCGACATCAGAAGCGAGCTTTACAAGCACATAGTTCTCAGCGGTGGAAGCACCATGTACCCTGGACTTCCTTCGAGGCTGGAACGCGAACTCAAACAACTCTACCTTGAACGAGTTCTGAAAAATGATATCGACAAACTTTCGGTGCGCTTTCCGAGGCTCAAGGATATATTTCTATTCTGAACCAGCTCGTTGACCCGACTAATGATATTCCTTGCAGAAATTCAAGATAAGAATCGAGGACCCGCCCAGGCGCAAGGACATGGTGTTTATCGGAGGCGCAGTATTGGCTGAGGTGATGAAGGACCGTGACACGTTCTGGATAACTAGGGAAGAGTACGAAGAGAAGGGCCTGAACGTACTGAGCAAATTGACAGCCCGTTCTAGTTAAATCTACCGGCTCAATAGACAGTGCGAGATAATCGTACGTCAAACAATTCTGTTTACTTGCATCGGTGATACAAAGTGAAAGACTTTAGTACCTGGGACTGGTTGCAAGCCTACTTATGATGATCTAAGTTTGCATTTAAACAATACAAAGTCGTGGGATCCGTTCTGCAGTATAAAATGATCAGGAAGAATCTATCGAATGGTCTAATCGATTTTGATGAGTGGCGAAATGAGAATAATGTAAAGAAAAAAAACCTTGTCTAGATAGTTATAAACAATAACTAGAAATATTAATAATTGTAGATTCTGTCGACATTCTACTTAAAAGGAAAGGAATTAAATGAATTACCAGCCAGGTGCATTTATAAAATATGTATAGGTATACAATAATAATAATAATTAACTTCTAGGTATATTATTAGCTAGGGTCGTTCTAAACGTTTTCATTTTTTAGTATAAATTTTAGATAATGTTATTATTATTATTAATTATTATCATTCTGGTATCATTTGATCACTATATTACTGTAAATAGCCTAGGCTAGACGAGATGAGACAATTTTGTAATTCGCTATAGAAACCTCAGTGAAAATAAAATTGAACCTATTATAAAAGTTATACAATATTCATGTATAGCTACAAAGAATCTAATTTTCGTATCGCAATGAAATGTCAAAATCTATGTTGAAAATATTTTTTATTTTATTTCTCTTCGTCTCTTCTTTTATTAGAATTCATGACGTTTATGAGTTAGAAATCACTATTCCTACAAAAGGTTTTATGAAAATCTCCGTAAAACAAAGGAAGAAAAAAAAGGCTGACAAAGTCGAAGTGATTTCTCTTCTTTAGAAATTTCAGTGAACTCTATTAAAATAGTATCTGAAAATATATTATGATGTTTCTTTGAGAAAAATTGTCTCTTTTCTATTTATTTAGTCAATTTAATATTTGTCAATTACTTTTGGTGATACACTTCAATATTGTATTGAAAGCGACCCCAAGTCAAATTGTAGTCCATACAATGACGAGGCTGCTGATTTTTGTTGTGTACGGTTTTGACCAAGGAACGTGTGTTCAATGTCGAAGTATAATTGTGAGGAAATCTTCACTATTTGAAATAATTGTTACTTTTGTAGGGAGAACAATTTTGTCAATACCATGCGTGAAGTTGTTGCAGATAGTCTCCAGAATATTTTAAAAGAAGGAAGCGTACTTGCGAGCTTCGCAAATTCCTCTTTTGAAACTCGAGATCACGAGATCACGAGATCTAGAACCAGAGGTAACGGATCTAGCAGGCAGTGGGTGTGTACACAGCCTCCGTCCGGACCGCACAATTTGTTGTCCCAGCTCCGCAACGTTTTTCACAATTCTTCAGATTTTTCTGAAATATGAATTCATTCGATGTAACGAAATTGATAACATGTAAAGGATTGATCCTAAAAATCTGAAGAATTGTAAAAAATGTTTCGCAGCTGGGACAACAAATTGTGTGCTCCGGACGGAGGCTGTGTACAAACCCACTGCCTGCTAGATCCCAATCTGTTACCTCTGGTTCTAGTTTTCGTGACAACAGGAGTTTCAAAAGAGGAATTTCTTTCGCATAAAAAACGGGTTTCGTCCTATGAAGCTTGATATTAAGATTCGCCGATTTTTTCAAAATATTGTGGATACTATCTTCAATAACTTCACGCGAAGATTTTACAAAAAATTTCTTTGCTCAATTAACAACGATTCTAAAGATTTTCTTACTACAAGTGATTTTCATCACTCCGTGCGTAAAGTACGATTTTGTGCGATGTGCGAAAGTTCTTTTTCCACACTTGTATCGAATTATACCATTTCGACACGGGACATTATTTCCTATAAAAATAAACGAAAAATAAAAAAGATATACCCTGTAGCACATACAAGTGGCTACAATTTCACTGGGGTGGTAATAAAATCGGGTTTCCACCATGATGCGAAGAAAAAAAAGAGAACAATGCCGTCACGACAATTCTAACCTACGTTGTATATTAATTTTCTTTCAATTGTTTTTTATTTATTTATTTATTTGTTTATTTCGGGAAAAATACAAATTTTCAAATAAAATCATGGCGCATTAGCCCGTGCTTTATCCTCTGACGTCAAATAACGTCAACAGGATTAGGTACTTGGCGGACAATCGAGGATTAGTAAAAACAAATTAATCAGAAATATTTTTGAAATCTGTTTGTAGAATCTTTTTACAAAAATTTTCAAATTGTGTGTCATTTACACGGGATTATTCGTGTTATACATCATTATAACGAAAAGGAATCCATCGTAGGGGATCTTCTGACGTCGAATGACGTCAACGGGATTGGGTACTTGGCGGACAATCGAGGATTAGTAAAAACAAATGAATTAGAAATATTCGAAATCTGTTTGTAAAATCATTTTACGAAAAAATGTAAAATTGCGCGTCATTTCGACGGGATTATTCGTGTTATACATCATTATAACGAATAGGAATCCATCGTAGGGAATCTTCCGATGTCAAATGACGTCAACGGGATTGGGTACTTGGCGGACAATCGAGGATTAGTAAAAACAAATGAATTAGAAATATTTGAAATCTGTTTGTAAAATCATTTTACGAAAAATTGTAAAATCATTTTACGAACAAATGTAAAATTGCGCGTCATTTCGACGGGATTATTCGTGTTATACATCATTATGACGAATAGGAATCCATCGTAGGGAATCTTCCGATGTCAAATGACGTCAACAGGATTGGGTACTTGGCGGACAATCGAGGATTAGTAAAAACAAATGAATTAGAAATATTTGAAATCTGTTTGTAAAATCATTTTACGAAAAAATGTAAAATTGCGCGTCATTTCCACGGGATTATTCGTGTTATACATCATTATAACGAAAAGGAATCCATCGTGGGGCGCACGTATGCGTTTGTAGCCGTGACGTAGCACAAACGCCTGTCACTCGACGCAAGACGCCAAAGTAACGCAACCTTGGCGTTTTCAGTGTCGTCGTCTGGCGCCATTCATCGTGTTTTGGCGGTAACAATTTCACCCTAATAAAGCAATAAAAATGAACAAAATAGTGCAAACGTGGTCGTGAATCTGGACCGTTGTCGGATCGACTCTCTCATCAACGAATAGATTCCATTATCCATTTGTTCGCAAGAAACTCGGAACAAACAATAAAACAGCGAGACAGGCACACGCCTACCACCACACTACGCAACCTCAAATTTTCCATTCTCAACCAAAAATTGCGGCAAAATTCTTCGATGCGAAACCCCGCCTCTTCTGTTTCGACGACTGATCAATCATCGCCACGGCTATCAATCCGTAGCGCGTAAATCGTATCCAGTTACCACTTACGCGCCGCGCATTGTTGTTCGTCGATCTTCGTTTGTCTTCCGTCTGCGTGACGTTCGTGCGTCTTGGGTAGTGCTTCAATTTTATACAAACAAAAGAGAGATATAAATATGGAGACTAGAGGGAAGGAGACCGAGCTTGGTCCGCCCCCACTCCTACGAAAACGTGCTCGTTTTCTGCGCTCTAAATGTGATATATATTGTATATATAGCTAAGTATTAAGATCTCCGGATCGACGCGCCCCTGGCGGAGTTGAATGAAGCTTTGTGTGCCAAACATTATTATACAAGCTTTGGCAACTCAGGCTGCCGGTAGAGGCGCCTCAGACAGCAGATCTTAATATATATATGTATATTAAAGCGCGTAAAGTCGGAACGGTCCTCGATACACGGAGCACGGTCTCCTTCCTCTAGTCTCCATAGATATAAATAAGGGAATCAAGATATACATGCGAGAGTCTAGTGTCGTCGTAGTCTCCCAACGTCGTCACTCTACCCGATTTTATTTCTCACTCGTATTCATCAACGCGATATGCCGAAAAGAAAGAACCAAGCTCTCATCGATTCGGACTCCAGTGGAAGCGCTTCGGAAAGCGGATCTGACCTCGATAACGTAAGAATGTATAATAAGCTTATCAACACCTCTGAATTCATCGCCGATCATTCTCAGCCTTAAAAACGTCAATTTTGTCGACGAAGGTTATAAAATGACGCACGATTTCGGATAACCTAACCTAACCTAAGAAATGTTCGATTTTCGTTCCTCGCTCATTGATTTCGTCTCATTAATCGAAAATCAGGACCTGCTGTCCCTGGCGAAGAAGAAAAAAGGCAAGTCCCAGGATGAATCTCAGTCGAACAACGACGACAATGGGAACGGGGACGCGAAACAAGTCAGACAACAGGACAGCGACACTTCAGACTCTGACGACGACTGGGCTGCTAAAAGCGGAGGGAAGACCAAGAAGAAAAAACAGCCGGCTAAAAGGAGCAAGAGAAAAGTTACCAAGAGCAGCAGCGACGATAGCGGAAGCGATAAAGATGACGTCAAAGTCTCGGAGCCGGAGGAAGGTCGCTAATCTTCTATTCCTGTTTTCAGGAGTTCAGAACTTTTGTCAAGTTTCATGTTTTTTGTTGAACCCTCGTTTTGGTCACAGGTGAAGTTTCCGACTCCGAAGGTAGCGAGTCTGAGTCGAGCCAGGAGGAGTTTAACGACGGCTACGACGACAAGCTGATGGGAGACGCGGAGGATCAGGCGAGACTCGCGCAGATGACTGAGAAGGAAAGAGAGCAGGAGATATTCAAGCGTATCGAACAACGTGAGATAATGAAGACCAGGTTTGAGATAGAGAAGAAATTGAGACTGGCAAAGAAACAGGAATTGAAGAAACAGAAAGATTCGAAAAAGAAGGATAAAACTGGCGAGGAAAAGAAATTCGATCGAGCACCGGACCCCAAGGAACGTAGCAAGGACAGAAAGAAGACTATCGAGGAAAAACAGGACAAAAAGTTCCACGCTATGAGCCTGCTGAAAGCCAGGAGAGAGGAGAAGAAGGAAAGGGGTACGATTTTTGTCCATCTATCTTTGTCATCCCTTCGTTTCAATATAAAATTTTTCTATTGAAATTGAACGGTTTTTAACGCCTGTAGAAGAGAAAGAGAAACAGAGGATAGAACTGCAGCAGCAACAGTCGAAGGAAGCGGAGGAAGAGGAACTGGAAGACGACCACAAGGGTCGAGCTAACACGACCAAGCTCAAGGCCTCGGATATTTATTCAGACGACAGCGGGTCCTCCGATAGCCAAGAAGACGACGAACCTGCGAGGGCTGCGTCGCATCGTAGATCGTCGTCGAGCGACAGCAGGGATTCAGATTCTGAGACTGACAAGAAGTGATTATCTACTCTTGATATCTATTTTTATTCAACAAACACTAATTCGTCTGATTTTTTGATCCAGGTCGGTCACCAGTGCCAAGAGTAGACCAAAGAAGCCGATTTACGTGACCAATAAGGAAGATCTTAACAAAGTCAGACTATCCAGACACAAGATGGAGAGATTCGTCCATTTACCATTCTTCGATAGAGTTGTACAGGGTTGTTTCGTTAGGATTGGAATAGGAAACAACAACGGAAAGCCTGTTTACCGCGTTGCTGAAATAAGCGGAGTATGTGAAACTGGTAAAATATATCAACTGGGCGGAACGAGAACGAACAAAGGATTGAAGCTGCGACACGGAGCTCAAGAGCGTGTTTTTAGACTGGAATTTGTCTCCAATCAAGAATTTACAGAGACTGAATTTTTCAAGTGGAAAGAGACTTGCGCTCTGCAAGGAATATCACTGCCAACGTTTGACGAACTCGAGCATAAACTCAAGGACATTAAAGAGGCTCTGGTTTACGAATTCAAAGAGGAAGATATTGAGAAAATAGTCAGAGAAAAAGAAAGGTTCAAACAAAATCCTTACAACTACGCTATGAAAAAGGCACAGTTGATGAGAGAAAGGGACGCCGCTAATTGTCGCGGTGACGATGAAACTGCTACCAAACTCAATCAACAACTGGGAGAACTCGAAGAACGGGCTTCGGAACTGGACAAGATGAGGACTGCCACTATTTCCAGTATCTCTTACATCAACGATCGTAACAGAAAGAGAAACGTTGAAGAGGCGGAGAAAGCTATCATGGTAAAACATAGATCTGGACGAAAATTATTCTACGATTTTCACATATTTGTGTTATGTTCACGCAGGAGGAGATCAAGGCGAATAAAGGGAAGAAAATAGACGATCCGTTTACGAGACGAAGCACAAAGCCGAGGATGAATTTCAGGCCTGACGAAGAAGAGGCGATTGTGGTTCCGAGTAGTAATTCTGGTGACAAGGGGAGCCCGCAGCAGATGGAAGACACACAGACGACTAACAACGACAAAGAAAATGCGGAGATAAAGAAAAAGTCCGGAAGTGAAGATCTGTTCAACGCTCATGACTTTGATATAACGATAGATCTAGAAGTTCCTTTACCTAGTGAGTATCTTTCTCACGTCTCGATAGAACCGAAATATCAGTTGCGACTGATACAAACTTTTTTCCAGCTAATCCAGTTAGCGTCCTACCCAAACCAGTGAGCAACGTGAAAGACACGGGACCCCGTCGTTCGCTGAACTTGGAAGATTATAAGAAGAAACGTGGATTGATCTAACACTTTATGTGCATAGTATAAATATGGGATAAAATATTTTCGAATTAATTGTCTTGACCAATTTCGAATCACTAGGGTGATTGGGAATTCGTACTGTACAAGCCGAATGTAGAAAAGGATGTTGTCAACACAGACGATCATTGTTTACATTTGTCTTTTATCCCCTCGTTGGGTACTTTACGATTACGAGACTAATAGCCCAAATCGCTCTTTCGCTAATTAATGATTAACGATTAAGTTGAGGAACAAAAAAATGAATAATAAAGCGAATAAATTAGAATTTCGTACGTAAGTTTAACCGTTAAGTGATTTCCAACAGAAAAAAAAAATCGTTGAGCTGAAATATGTTGAAATTGCAAACATAAAAACAAAAAAAGGAAAAGAAACTTACGTAAATAGATGTATGTAATGAGATAATTAAGAAATAGGACATTATTTCATCTAGTAGCACGTGAATAAATTATATTTAAAAAAAAAAACAAATCTAATTTCTATGCGTAAATGAAACTGTGGTGCGTGTTCGGATGTATTATGTGTGTTTGTGTAAACAATTGAAATGTGCAAATGTGTTTATAATTAGTATTATTAAATTATAATAATAGTTGACAATAGTTGAATTCAGAATGTTACGTAGGAGACGCGATCAACTGGTCTTTCCAGAAAATTAGTTTCTATTTTTTGACGAAATTTAAATGTTTCGGGATTTCGTTGAACTTACTAAATGTCTTATTCTAAAGGACAGCTCCTCTAAAAAACCGCATGGTTGTCTAGCTTACGTATTAGTCGGTAAGATATATTTTTTTTCTTGTAAACTTATCCACCGTATCATCAACCAACGAGGATATGAATAAAGATATTATAATTTCAAGACTTTCAACATAAAAATTAAAAATTAAAATTACATCATAATATACCTAAATAGATGTAATTGTGTAACGTGTGTAACGTACATTTTCGCAATAGTTTATTGCATAATAAATTTGACAATTAAAATTATTTAAATTTATATCCAATGTACGTTATCCCCTATGTTTATTATCATCTATGTAGGAAAGATGAAGAAGGGGGAAACTGTGTAACTTATGTAAGACCAATTTGTATCGTATACACATGTGTATACTACATTGAAAATTTAAACGATGTGTAAAATTCATTGTTTTAGAATAATACACTATTTAATATTAGCAGGTATGGACTTTTATTTTGAGTTCGATGTTACTTTTATTCCAATTATTTCGATATCTGTACAGAAACGAGATAAATAATCACGCCATCGAGAGAATCGGGTTTTCTTGATTATCTAAAGATTGAACTGATCAGAATCGATTCTTGAATCAAGTCTTCCGACTGCCGATGATTCGATTTTTCACGAATGAAACATAATGTGACGTCACGTGTTCATTGTCCATCATATCTCATCAACTCAAGCTCGTTTTTTGTACTTCCCCTAAGTTCATGCCCCGAAAAAAGCTATCACATCGATATTATTTGCTATATGTTGGAAATCAATCGCTGAGTCCTCGCCTTTCTTCATGCAGCATGATAATTCATAGTCGATAGAGTAGATGAGAAAAGAGAGAATGTATTTTGGATAAAATGGAACTGATAATCGTTCAAAATTGACAGTTCAATGGGAGTAAAGAAAGGGTCGTGCGCACGCGGCACGAGGGTCAGCCTGCACACCGCTGCCCATATAAGGTAATTTCCCCATATAACGAGGTCTGATTGGTCGAAGGCGAAACGTGTACGTCATATCGATGACTATTTAGCGACTATTTGCAAACGGTGATATTACCGTGTTTCTATATCATAGTTGGCACAGAAACCCGGTAATATCATCGTCGATGAAAAGTTTGAAGGGATTGCGGGCGCTGATGACTCTTCGAAGGCATACTATCTCGAAAAAATGGTGATTCTATAAACTACTGACGTAACCGCGGCGCGCGCGTTCGTCCGCGACGAAAAGTAGTCCTACCGGCTTGCGGGATTCCCGATACTCGTTGAAAACGTCTCGACCCGAAGGAACACGCGATTCTAACTTCTATCGAAGCCGTTTAAGATCGTTGACGTCAACGAGAAATCGCGAAGCGTCGAATAAAATAATAGCCGGACTTATAATCGAACCGAAATTATTCTCGTCGACCAATCAGGGCAGACCTCGCGCATTGATACACCAGGAAAGGAAACTCCCTTCCCGTTTGAGCGCGACCCCCAACCGGACAGAGCGATCCAGTTCCACTCCGATCGAGAGCCCGTGAAAGTGGTGAAAAAAGTGTGCTTATTTATTTGACTTCTTGGATTTCGACGAGATTTCAAAATGGTAAATATTCATTGATACGTTATTCGAATTGGTTGACCGTATTTTGGCACATCATCCGCTGCGTACAACTGCGTATTTCGTTCGATAATTATCTATTTTATGCCGGAGGTGTATCACGCCGGTCGCCATTTGTACCGTTGGATTTCGCACCCGAACCGGAATTCACCTCGCTGCGATAAAAATCGAAGCGAATGATAGTTCAAGACCGACGGTCGTTATCCAATTTTTATCTTCCGTTACGGAGAGATTTTCGTCTTACGAACATTTTTCCAAGTCAGTCGCTCCTCTGTGCAACTGTGTATGCATGTATCTATATCTGTCTACGCATTCGTGTATTGTACCAAGTGTCGAGAGATTAGGTAGGTCTGGTCCTCTGCCCGCCTTTATCTTTTTCTCTCTCTCTCTCTCTTCGCCTGTTCCTGGAAGCATCGGGAACCCGATGAATCACCGAATCGACTTTATATAAACATGTCGTTTGGCAGCTGAGTGTAACACGATCGGAGTTTGCGGAAAATATTCTTCGTCACGGCAGAGTTGGGCTGAGAACCGTTCATCCGCGTGCGTTGTTCCTTCGACTATTCGAGCATTGATGCAAATATAATCATTCATGTTTCAACATTAAATCATTCTTAATACAACAATATTCCCATACTTTTATTTCAAATTCCTTTCCGATCCATTTCCCCACCTGACCAGACGATTCCGCTACCGCCGGTGTCTCAACAATTGTCCAATACTCGGGAAAAGTCATTCGTTGTTTGACAGATGGGCGCGGAATGATGGTTGCAACGGATAGAGTCGGCTTCAGATAAGGAAGCGGAAAGTAGCGGTTCAGCTATGTCTGGCTAGAGAAAAAAAATGACCGACGTTTAGTTGGTTCTTTTTCTTTCCCCACTTTGTGAGAATCTGTAATTGAAAAAAGGCGATAAAAAGATAGCAAACGATATCGTTATACGGATTACATCTAATTTGTATGTTTAACTTGATTTATTTTTGCGGTCGAATCCGAAACGCTGACAGGTTCAATGACATTTTGCAACGTGGCTTTTTTCTTCCTCTTCGTTCATCTAACCAGAGTGGCAGCTAGGTATAGCATAAAATGTTTCGAGCATAACGCACTGCGGGGGGAGGGGAGGAGCACGCGTCGTCGCGACTAGAAGCTAGTATGAATCATCGCTTTTGTCTGCGACCTTGCAGGGCAGAAGCGTTTAATGCCCCCGTAAGGGCGACGCCGCCCGTCCCCCGAACATTTTACCCCCCGCCCTACGTTACAGAGGGACTAAAATATCGATCCTGGGAGAAACTGCATTCGTATCTATATATGTACGTACGCGCGGTCGTTGCGAGGAAAACTCCCTATTCATATCAAACGAGAACATTACACGCACTCGTTGTTTTTCTATCTTTTGTTGAAAAAATATATATACAGTATACGGCCCACTTACGGCCTCATGTATGGAAAGATAATTTATCGTTTAGTAGTGTTTTTTTTCTCTCTCCCTTTCCCCTCCTCGACACTCCCACCTCTTTGCTGATAGGAATAGGAATACTCTGACTGTAATTATTGTTTCATTGTTCCTTGTGTTTGATTTTTCACTATTCTCCTGTATACACACGGAAAAATATACAATTTACGCCATTTTATTCATATAACGTCATGTTGTATTCTATTTTTCGTACGACTGGCACGCGTTGCTCAATTACACCGTGATCCAAAAATTTATAAATATTTCTCGAGGCAGTGGGCGTTTTCGCTTTGGCTCGTGGTAAAACCCAAAAATTATTAATATTGGTGGCGTTACCTTATGCCTGTCGACCTACTGAACGACCGATGGGCAAAAAAAAACGTTTTTCTTTTTCACGTGATTATATTTTTACCCACAATAGTGTTCATGTTGCTTGATAATCAAGTATAAGAGACTGCTACACACGTTAATCAAGCGGATTAGATTTGTTTGAATTTTTTTCGTTAGCATAAGCTAGACCAACTAACGACGTTAAGTCTGGAAGTAGGTAGACCAAGACTAAAATAAAACCTTCCCACGCACGTGTTTTCCACTCAAAGCTATTTTCCTCCCGGCATTGCGACGGGGCTACCAGCCCAACTTGAGACACACTACTTATCCCTTTGCTTGCTGACTCGCCTTTTTTCGTTCATTCAACAAGCTATTACTATATTATAATACTCCCGTTTCGGTGATCACCCAGTTGTCAAGTCATGTTTAGCGGCTATACGTATATAGGTATAGGTCCAACAGAGTTGTAAGATGCTGAGTAATACGGGCGAAGAACCTGATCGCAAAAATTATTCGGTTTGAATCGCGTGTCGATGGCCTTCGGATCTTGACCATATTTGGCATCACCTTATACAGGCAAAATACCTTTGTTAACTCTGGGTCTTAATGTCGCATATTAGGCCTGTGTGGTGGTGAACGGTAGTTAGATTATATCGCGTATTTTCTTCTTTTTTTTTACATAAATATTTTCAACTTCGGAAGCAATAGCATCTTCCTGATTTTCCAATCTGACTGATAATAATGGAGTATAACTTCAACAGGCATCTGGTGTAACTGTAGCCGACGCCTGCAAGACGACGTACGAGGAGATTAAGAAGGACAAGAAACATCGGTATGTGATTTTCCACATCAAGGATGAGAAGCAAATCGACGTAGAAGTGATCGCACCCCGTGAGGCGACCTATGACGCCTTTCTTGAAGACCTTCAGAAGGGTGGTCCAGAGGAGTGCCGCTACGGTCTGTTCGATTTCGAATACACCCATCAATGCCAGGGAACCTCAGAGGTAATTCAACATTGATTATCGCCATTCCGCCACGGGAAAAAGTGCAAATTCCTTACAAAATGATCCTCACTTCATGCTTTTGCATTCTTCTGTTATAATTTGTACTCCATTTTCGCAGGCTTCAAAGAAACAGAAACTTTTCTTGATGTCGTGGTGCCCCGATACTGCTAGAGTTAAGAAGAAGATGTTGTACTCCAGCTCGTTTGACGCGCTCAAGAAGTCTTTGGTAGGTGTGCACAAGTCTGTCCAAGCAACAGACCTTGCGGAAGCCTCAGAGGAGGCCGTCGAAGAGAAGCTTCGAGCCAATGACCGGAATTAAATGATACTAATTCCAATAATCCAAAAAACAAAAACAAACAAAAAAAAAAAAACAGAAGAGAAGAAAAGAACACAAAAGAATAATTATTATTATTAAACAAAGAGGAAAAAAAACAATTTCTCTTTCAAAATAAAATCGCGCTCAGAGATTCACTTTTTTTTTCACATACTTTTTATTCACTCTAATACAACCAATCATTATTATTGACTATCATGATACATTTATTATTCAACTAAGAAGGGGATTCGGGGGGCGGGGGGGATACCTCAAATACAGGATTTTTTTCGATTGTAAAAAATAGGGGAACATGTATACATGTAATATTCTTTTTTCATATTTGTGAAGGTACGTCGTGTGAATCTGTCTGATATAATGATAATAATAATGATAATATTAATATTTCTGCTACATATTTACGATTAATGATAAAATGTAATTGTTTATTATTATGAGGTAAAGCAAAATAAACAAAACAAAGGAGAGAATAAGAAATGTACTAGGGGAAAGAAAAATGTATGCAACGGTTGTGTGCTTCACAAAGAAAGAATAGAAATGAAAAAAAAAATGAGATAAAAAAAAGGAAAATCGGAATCGAAAAACTTCAGTGTAATAATACATAAAGCATAAATGACAAAAAAACCTATGCCGTTTCTTTGTCGCAGGCTGTATAATGTTTAAATTAAACTCATTTCATAATGATGACTGTTTCGTGTTCAATTCTCAGTATATCCTCCCCTATGTGTCACACTGATTCCCAATTCAACGATTAGCAATCGCGACGTTGCTGTATCGATGATCTGCAATTGTCATCGCTTACTTTATCATGGTGGGTATTCATATCGGTAATCTTGAAAACCGCGAACCACTTCCACGGAACTTATCTGTAGTCCATTCAATGCCGACAAGAATCTAGAGTCCTTATCGTTATCATTCGGATGCAGTGTTATCGGAGAGCCCAGCATTTTTTAAATGCAACTCGGATCTAAAAATAATGATGTGACAAATCCTTTTTCTCCTACCCCTCCTTGAAAATGCATCTTTTAACGCATGCGCCGCGAGCGGGCGAACAAAGCCATTACGACCCGCTCCAAGCGGGCGCAATCCATGGAAAGGGCGGCTACTAGGAATGGCTAAAAATAATGGATTATTTTTCTCCGATTAATCGAGTATAATTAATCGGAAGAATCGATTTAACCGTTAAATAAGAGAATTTTTACTTTTTCTCGTACTTCTGACCCAAAATTCACTATAAATATGATTGTTTTTTCTCAACGCCTTATAGATTTCTGGTAAATTCTCAGTGAACAGGCTAGACGATTCAATATGTATTGAAATTATGATGTCTAGATCTGAAAATGTTCGATATTCGTATAATTTCCACTTGAAATTTTATTCATACTAATAGCGATTAATAGATTATTTTTATTCTGTATTTATCTCTATCACACGCGTTGACCGAACAACAGAATTCCGGCAACGTCGAATCTACTTTCAAACTGCCCGCTAAACGAAGAAGACTAAGACAACGTGCGCCGATTGGCTGTTATTTGGCGCCAAAACAAGATGCAACGAGGAAATTTCGGGCTTCACACTGTCAATGCGACCACTCGCCACATTGTCACGTCATTTGTTTATAAATTCGAATAAAACGATGCGTAACGTCGAAATCAAAGCAAAAGTTCGAGACATAGAGGTTCTGAAGTCCAAGGCCAAGCTGCTGAGCAAATCTGGGGAGGGAATCGTGATTAAGCAGCATGACACATTCTTCAAGTCAACGACCGGGCGGCTGAAGCTGAGGCAGTTTGAAGTATGAACATTTTCGCGCATTCAATTAGTTCGTCACAAGTAACTCACGCGTTGTGGATAATAAGGATACTATTTTTTCGAACAGAAAAACAAAAACGGGCGAAGTTAGGTTAGGCTACGTTCAATTTCAGAGTATTGAAACATTTCAAGCGGTTTATTGGACACGTTTTTCAGAATGGTTCCGGAGAGTTGATTCATTACGAGAGACCAGACACAGAGGGTCCTAAGTTGAGTAACTATGCCAAAACTAGCGTAGCCAAAGATGAAATCCAAGGGCTGACAGAGGTGCTACAAAGGTCTAACGGCATTGTTGGGATAGTCAAGAAAACGAGGATGCTATATATCGTCGATCAGACCAGAGTCCATGTCGACAGTGTCGACAGTTTGGGTGATTTTATGGAACTCGAGGTACGAGCGACACCCATGTAATTTTTTCAAAACTCTGTTACCAAGCTTTGATATCACAGGTCGTCCTCGATGAAGAACAGTCGGTGGAAGACGGACAGAAAATAGCCGACCAATTGATGGCTGAACTCGGTGTTGATAAAGCGGATCTGATCGCTGGCGCCTATTTAGATATGATCAGAGGTGGTAACACGTTGACTCGCTAACGACAAGTTGATAAATTCTCCCTTTCTGATCTCGAGTCTAGAGACCACCGAGCCTTTGTTTTTTAAAAACCTTTTAGTTGTAAGGAAGAAAGAATGGAGGAGTAAGTTAGGGATTCCATCCTATTTTCCAAAGCTTCTCATGTTTGGGATAGGAGCTACGATAACAAATATACGTCCATGAGGACATTCGTGATACGTTTATGCCTGAATAACAAATCTTGGAATGACAATTAGCATTTTTGCAGTCATCACCTTGAGTGGTGCAATCTGTAGTAATAGGTCGTTGATTATCAGCTAGGAATTGAGAGAGAGGGAGTTGGTTGAGAATATTCGCACTGGTGACTAATCGATGACTCATTTTTGTTCTTCATTCCTTTTCAGTCAATTCCAGCAACGGCTTGTAAGGAAGTGAAGTAAGAAGCTGTGGTGGCTAAGAACTGATAACACAAATTGAAAACTGATTGAACTGAATATATTACATTTTTTTTTATATCATTTAAATAAAGTATTCCATTTTCCTAAATTGAATGCCTGTTTTGATACTCACGGATGAATAATTCTCGAGAAGCAGAGGCGTCACTCGTGCGACTTGAAGCTTTGGTGGTATCGCGCTTCGTGCCATGATGAATAAAATGCACCTTCTATTTCTTGGCGGCATTGATTCCCAGTTGGTATGATAAGCCGCGATGCCTACAGCGTTTGCCTGCAAATAAAATTTCACCTATGAAGTGATTCGATGTATGCATTCGTCAATGTTCAGAATATTTTCAATAATCACCTCGTTGGCTAACATCTCACCGGGAACAAAGTATAACAGTAATACAGAAAGTAAGCAGCATACCATCGCTGAAAATATGAACCTGGAGTTGACGGACTGTTCGGATACCTTGAATTTATAACAACAATAGAAATAATGTGGGTCTCAGGCAGCATACTCGAACAAACTCACGTTAGTGATCTGATACCCGGCGCAACAAATCATTATCACAGATGTTAGGAAAAGTACGAACACGATGTACGTGTGGATGTCGTTTATGTCCTTCGCAGAACTGTGAGAGAATTATCACATTAGTAATGTCCCTCCCATCCAAAACCTATGTAGTTACCAAGTTGTCTCAATCCTTACTCAAAGACCTGGCAATGAAGGTCCACGAGCTTTGCTATCGTCTTATCGAATTTTGTATGCAATTTCACCCCTGAATCTTGTCGCGGTTGATCGACAGCCAGCTTATTCAATTCTTTAAGCATCTCTTGTACCATTTTGCATCTAGCGCAACAACTAAACACCATATAGCCAAAAATCACATCTATGCCAGAGCTAAACCAAGATGTGATAATGACGCATATTTGATGAGAATAAGCCACGCAGTAAAGCAATGTCGATTCTTTGTAGTCGAAAGGGTACCAGGCTTCTATGGGCAAAGCTCTTTCATCTTTGAATAACGGCATCAGACAAAAGTCAATTGCCAATATGAAAATTGTTATCATATAAGCGAAGTAGATGACGTTACCGACGTCAGCGTAACCTTGAAGATGGTTTTTCAATTGCTGAGAGCCGTTTTTCACCATGTCGTTCATTCCCTTGGATAATCTGATGAATTTATCTTTGTTCACTCTATACATTGTTATTCTGCCGAGTAATTGCAGGAAAGCAACCTGGGGAATTTAGGCCAGTAAAGGAACATACGTGTAGCGCTGTCCGAACATCAATATACCTGAATGCTAACGTGCTCGGTGACCAATAGAGAATCTGTTGCATTTTGGATGATGTAGATAAATATTTGCAAATACATTGAAGTAGCACCCAGAACGACTAATGAGAAATGAGCAAAATTTATAGCTTTCTCAATTCTAGAAGCATTTGGGGATGGCAAAGAGAATGATAAACCGTTTAAAAAGATGCTGCTGTAATGCAGAGAAGTTTCCAGTCTCACTCTCATACTTGGAACGAATGGAGAGAGAGTGAAAAAAATAGCTCATTCTAAACTCCTCCACTGGTATTTCTGATCCATACGCCACAGGTGATATCTGGATACAAAATTCATGATGGAAATGTGCAGCATGAGGGTTGACTGAGAAAATCCCTGTTGCGGCATTGGGGATGCAACCTGTTATTACGGGCTTTATTGATCTTGAATTATGCAGGATGCAGTCGAACCGCAAGGCGGTTTTACCCCCAGCACTAGATGAGGCTGGTTTCAAAGCTACGATGTCTGTTATTTCCGTGTGAGAGACTTTATGGAAATAAATATTCACATAAGATGCTCTTCAGTGGATCCATTCACTCATGTATACAAATGAGTCAACGTACGTAATTCACATTTTTTGTTCGGTTGCAGTTGCATGAGTGCTCACCACGTTCGAATATCATTGGGTATCGTGATCAGTTTTCCAGCCTTCGAAGACTAAGACTTGAGGCAAGTTTTTTCGTAGCGTTATTCGGCTACTGCTTTATGTCTAGGTGACAATTGTTCGACTGACTCGTCTGTGAAAAGCAGACGCTGCTAGTTGAGGGAGACGAAACATTACAGTGGCTACTTCATGGCAACTGTACGGCGATGAGAGTCCTTGTCCTTACTTCCACCATTCTGGAACCGGACTCTCTACGCTGATCAGAATTTATTTGCCTCCTTTGTCGGCGAAAGCACTCTGAATTTTTGCTCGATTCCTAACAGCATGAGATCGCGTGTGTGAAGACCGCGAAGATTCGTTCGTGACGATATGAACTTTGAGGTGTTTTCAACATCATTGTCGGAATTTTCTATCACCAAGAACATGAAATCATTGCCAGATGTTCTCTGGGACTTGTGTTTCTTGATCGACGCCATGATTCGAGATCAGACTCCCCTATCTGGAAATCTGACCAGCAAACAATTATCTTCAAAAGTGGATCGATGCTATAACTAATTGTTTTGTGGGTAAATGGCGTGAGGGAAGTATTACTACATGTTGGGAGGCCAACTTGTTCTCGCTTGCGAGGCTACAGTATTTTTCATTAATTTTGCTGGACAAATATATCTCGGGCGGAGACAATTACTACATTTTCGGATTTCCATTCTTTCTTCTTCTTTTTTCTTTTTGTGGCCCCTGATTTTCATCATTCAGCCATCGGATTTCTATCGATAATAGAAAAATTGTTATCGATAGACTAAATTGGTTCCGGACTTTGGCGGCATTGAGCACATCAAAGTTCGTGGGATCAATTCAGAAAGTGGTTCCGGGCTTGTAGGGGCATCCCCGAAAGCTGGCTTCATTTGTTTCCATCAATTCCATGCTACGCGTTCGTTTTAATTTGCTTGGGTAAATTACGGATGTCGAGTTCCCGAGTTATACTCGGCACAACGAACAGTGTGAATTTGTAAAGATTTGCGCCTCCGTCTATCCCACAGGCAATATGAGGCACATTAAATCGAAACAATAAACACATTGAATTTCCAGATAAGACGGCCAGACTACTATTGCGCACTTTCTACTCCATCCATTAGTTTGTTAGCCTGAAATACAACAAGATATTGGCTATATATTAGACGACGGCAGCATTTGTCCAGAAATGATGAAAAACTCGGCGCGCTCAATAGGAAAGTTTCCTGATTTTATTTAATTTCACTCTATTTTCCGATAATTTGGTCATTGAGTATGATGAAAACCTTGTTGCGTCTGAGTCTTTTTACTCGGTTCGCTCTTAAATCCAGTTTTCCGATATACCGTTTGAATTCCGCGGTCGCATCTGACGTCACACATTACCTTTTACGCACGGATTGACCGACCGATGGCGCTGCGAACAACGATGGTTGATACTTTGGCTGACAGCCCTGACAGCATACATGTATCGTCAACTATTAAGAGCATGCTCCAGTCATTCTTTACTCTTCTTTACCGACCGTACCCGGTTTTCACTTGTTTGCACTGATAGCAAAGCCTACGCGTCACGAGCGCGGAAAAGGAACCAACAGCGCAATTCTAGATGGAATTTCGAAGATGTATATCGGAAAACTTCTTTGTTTCATGCAACAATGAAGACGTATTCTTGAAAACTGCACAAAATGCTAGTTGTCGATGTCAAGGGTGGTCGCGGCCATGATGAACGGGCGAAACTCACAACCATGGCCGCGACCACCGCTTTTGTGCAGTTTCCAAGAATACGTCTTGATTGTTGCGTGAAACAAAGAAGTTTTCCGATATATATCTTTGGAATTCCATCTAGAATTGGGCTGTTGGTCCCTTTTCCGCGCTCGTGACGCGTAGGCTTTGCTATCAGTCAAAACAAGTGAAAACCGGGTACGGTCGGTAAAGAAGAGTAAAAAGTGACTGGAGCATGCTCTTAGGCCATGGAGTAGAAGGAGACATATCTTGAAAGAAAAAAGTGTCTCACGGTAAAGGGGGCGCTACGAACGAGTCTGTACCGCAGAGATCCGGGCTGACGTGAGCGCGCGCACCAGATACCGCGTAACCCCCATCCTCTTTTCCGCGTAACCATAGTGACCATGGACATGGCTACGTGTATCTGATGCGCGCGCCTACGTCAGCCCGGATCTCTGCGGTACAGACTCGTTCGCAGCGCCCCCTTTACCGTGGGATTTTACGACCACTTTTAGAAGCCTAAACGTGGGGAGATATGTCTCCTTCTACTCCATGTCTTAGGCATGCTCTCGCTCATCTCTGTTCTTCGTAGCTACGCCTAGTTCATGGCGATACAAAACACACGACCGAACCGTTTCTAACCTAAAATCACGCCGCCTGTCGTGCAAGCATGAGCTGAGATCGAGGTTGGATCGAATGACAGTAAACAAAGATACCAAGATACACCGCAGAAGAGAATCTTTGGCCATTAATGCGATAAATAAACAAAAGAAAAAGAACCCGAACAACTATGAAGTAAATAAGCGGTCTAAGACACTCTCTGCCACTGCTCACATGGACAAACAACGATAATGAACGCGGCTTTTTTAATTACAGGATCAGCGTTGACGGACTGATCGTTTATTTTCCATACGACTACATCTATCCGGAACAATATGCGTACATGTTGGAGCTCAAGCGAGGGCTGGACGCCAGGGTATTCAAACACGATACGATGAGTAACTGATCTTGTAACTCGATGAATAATTACTTTGGTACTCGCGCAGGGTCACTGCCTGCTGGAGATGCCTTCGGGTACTGGAAAAACCGTCACCCTGTTGTCTCTGATCGTTGCTTACATGCTGCAACATCCGCTCGAAGTCACAAAACTCATCTACTGTTCTCGAACCGTACCCGAGATCGAAAAGGTCATCGAAGAACTTAAGAATCTGATGGAATACTACGAGAAGGAGGATCTGGTCAAGCCCAAGATCCTCGGGCTCGTTCTCAGCTCCAGAAAGAATCTATGCATCCATCCAGAGGTCGGTTTCAAATATTCATATATTTGTTTCATTTTACAGTAACGTCGTTTTTCTTTTTATTTTCTTTTTTTTTGTAACCAGGTAAGCCGAGAACGAGATGGAAAAATCGTCGACGGCCGTTGCCACTCGCTCACCGCTTCGTACATCCGAGAGAGACACAATTACGACGATACCACACCAGTCTGTAACTTCTACGAGGGATTCGACATAGAAGGACGCGAGCAGGTCGTACCCACCGGTATTTACTCCTTAGATGATCTGAAGGAGTACGGAAGAGACAGGAACTGGTGTCCGTATTTCTTGGCCAGATTTACGGTAATTATACAGATAGGGCAGGACTCGCAGAGGTCGACGCATTTTTATGTGACAACATTTTACAGATTCTGCACGCTAACATCGTGGTTTACAGCTACCATTATCTGCTAGATCCAAAAATCGCTGAGACCGTATCGAAGGAGTTGAGCAAGAACTCGGTTGTCGTGTTTGACGAAGCTCACAACATCGGTAATCGCATATTTTCACCCCGAATAAGACCGAACTCCGTTCTATAACAAGCCTCACATCTTGATTTCAGATAACGTGTGCATAGACTCTATGAGTGTAAAAATAAACAAGAGGATCGTGGAAAAAAGTACGGCGAACATACAGATTCTGGAGAAGACTGTAGCTGAGTAAGAACACAGTTGAATATCAAAGGCATTGTTAGATCTGCAATCTTGAATCAGATCTTCGTTATCGAATCTGTGCGCCTTTTATTTTCAGGATGAGAGAAGACGATGTGAACAAATTGAAGGAAGAATATAATCGCTTGGTGGAAGGCCTCAAAGACGCCCAGACTGCGAGGGAGACGGACGTCATTTTAGCAAACCCAATTTTGCCCGACGAAATACTTCAAGGTGAAAAATATTCATCGATTATTATTTTACAATCTTTTAAAAACTGTTTTTTAAATTACAGAGGTTGTTCCCGGCAACATAAGAAACGCGGAACATTTCGTTGGTTTTCTGAAAAGATTCGTCGAGTATTTGAAAACTCGATTGAGAGTGCAGCACGTGATACAGGAATCACCGGCCGGTTTCCTACGGGACATCCAGTCCAAAGTTTGCATAGAGAGGAAGCCGCTCAGATTTTGCGCCGAGAGATTGGCCTCGCTTTTGAGAACCATGGAGATAAGCGACGTAGCAGATTTTTCCCCTCTAATTTTGGTCACGAATCTCGCAACCCTCGTTTCTACCTACACAAAAGGCTTCACCATCATAGTCGAGCCCTTCGACGACAAAACTCCGACGGTCTTGAACCCCGTCCTACATTTCAGTTGTCTAGACTCTTCTATAGCCATGAAGCCGATATTCGATAGATTTCGGTCCGTCGTTATCACCTCCGGGACTCTATCTCCCCTCGATATGTACCCAAAGATCTTGGACTTCCATCCCGTGATCATGTCCTCGTTCACCATGACCCTGGCGAGGCCCTGCTTATTACCCATGGTAAGGCGAAAGCGTGGATCAACAAAGACGACGTGAATTTATGCGATGATTCTCTATTCGGTTTCAGATCGTGGCAAAAGGAAACGACCAGGTGGCCATATCGTCGAAATTCGAAACCAGAGAAGACGTTGCGGTGATAAGAAACTACGGTCAATTATTGGTCGAATTTTCGGCCGCCGTGCCGGACGGCATGGTCTGTTTTTTCACCTCTTATTCATACATGGAGTCTGTGGTTGCTGCGTGGTAAGAAAATTGCGATCGGTCATTCATTCGTGTATCGATAACCCCGTTTGTCCCAGGTACGACCAAGGCGTGGTCGACCAGCTCCAAAGACACAAATTACTTTTCATCGAGACGCAGGACTCTGCGGAAACGAGTCTGGCGCTGATGAACTACATGAAAGCCTGCAAGAACGGGCGAGGGGCCGTTCTACTCTCCGTAGCGAGAGGCAAGGTCTCCGAGGGTATCGACTTCGACCATCATTTCGGAAGGGCTGTTCTCATGTTCGGAATACCCTATGTTTATACACAGTCGCGAATACTCAAGGCCAGACTGGAGTATCTTCGGGATCAATTTCAAGTCAGTCAAGGACGAGGGATTATCAAAATTGTTTAATTGATCGCAAGCAATGACCCTGGGATTCCACTACTTTACAGATCAGAGAAAACGACTTCCTCACGTTCGACGCGATGAGACACGCCGCGCAGTGCGTGGGCAGAGTTATAAGAGGAAAAACCGACTACGGCATCATGGTTTTTGCAGACAAGGTCTGTTTGAAATACCTAAAAATTAGGCCGGTGAATTTTAAAAAATTTTATCATTTCTTCCAGAGATTCTCAAGAGCCGATAAAAGAAGCAAGCTTCCTAAGTGGATTCAAGAACATCTTACGGACAGTCTATGTAATTTATCTACGGAAGAGGCGATACAGGTAATAAAACTGTGATTTCATGACCAGATTCGAAGCCAGCGAGACTGGAAATAAAATAAAGTCGATAACTTTTTATCGTTTAAGATAAGTAAAAGATGGCTGCGGCAGATGGCACAACCGTTCACGCGAGAGGATCAGCTCGGATTGTCTCTCCTCACGAGAGAACAATTGGAAAAGGAAGAAGCTAGTAAAATCGAGGCTCAAGCTCAACAGAATTGAGATGTTTAATAATTTTCGTAGATATTCTGCTCGAGTTGCGGTCCTTGAAAAAAGGGCGAAGTTTTACATTTCATTCGCCCAGTTTATTTTTCTTTTTTTTTTTGTACAACCTGTATTATAAGCTGTATTAAAAATAACACAAAATCACGTGACCGTATGAATGAATGAATAAAGAGAAAATGTTCATTTTTAGTCTTTGTTTCATAGAAAAAGCTTTTTTTTTGTTTTTTTGTGCTTATTTTCACTCGATTAACTTACAGTTTTACTTTAGAGAAATTAGGGTTTATTAATACGCGTTTAGTAACGAAAATTTATCACGTGATTTCGACAAAAATTAGTGGCATTGGATTAATCGGCGATGGGCCAGCGTGACAAAAGTAAAAAAGAAAATGAAGCAATCGACGTAACAAAAGTTGAGTATAAAATAGTTGGATCGAATCGAATTGAACTTGAGGTAAAATGGTGATCGCAATAATTTCATTTCACTTTCGTTCAGCTGTACGATAGTGAAAATTTCAACAATGTAGAAAATACTCTGTATTTATAATTAACAAACATTTCGATTCGTCACCATCTAACGAGGATCTGGTCGCCGTCTTGTATAGAGAAATAACTCAGGTTCTGCAACGGTTTGTCCAGTTGAATTTCTACACCGGATGCCTGAAAACGATCCCAAAGAGAATTAGCATTCGACCGGTCGGCATCTCCTGAAATTCTTACCGTACTCGGCTTGAAGGATAAAGTTGGGATTTTTCCGCTCGTTTTGAAAAGTCTTTGAACAAGTCCGACCACTTTTTGCACCTCCATATCCTTCAGCAACTTTCTTCTCACTTTTTGGGGCTGGTTCGGGTCGTCGGGACACGTGAACTCCACGGATATCACGTTCGATCCCATCCCCGCGTTTAATTTTGGTACGTGAACGTCCGGCAGTCCATATTCTGCAAAATTTATTTCATTATTGTTCGGGTCTCGGATCATACGAAGCGAGCGAGCGACTTGCTTTGGATCAACGCGGGGTATCGGGGGTGCTCGATAACGAATTCTTCTCTTTTTTCGGGAATGTTTTCACTGTCGATCCACTGCTTGCCGAATAATTTCAAATAATCGTATTCGGCCCCGGTTCGTTCCTTGGGCCATATTTCCGTGGCGTTTAAATACTTGAGCTTTGAAATTCGAGCTATTATCAGCTGGTGCGTTGTTTCCGCCGTTCCGTCTTCCAACACCGGATTTGACCGTAGTTTCAAAGCCTCCAGAGACATCAGCTTCTCCAATTCTCCGATTGACCTCCACTGAAAAGATATTCGTTGAAAATATTCTTCCACACTTCGGGAGAATAATGCGATAAATAATTACGTCGGATATGTTGTTCCTCGATAAATGAAGCTGCCTGAGATTCGCAAATAAGCTTGTCTTAGTGGTCGGTTTATCCGTCGGAAATCTAACAACTTCCAGTTTGTTTTCATTCAGATTCAGGGATTCCAGGCTAGAAGAAAAAAAGACACAAATTTAATTGAAAACAGGAAAAATGAGAGAAAAAATTCTTACCAAGGAAGCGATCCTAGCTTCAATACTTCGTTCCAGCTTCCTATGAGGTTTCCTTCGAGAGTTAACTCCGTCAGTTTCACCATGTTCGAACTAGCCGACGGTGTCTCTATGGTATTTACAACGTTGAAAGAAATTGAGAGCTCTCTGATGCCCGGAAACATCTCCATGCAGCGCTCCACCTCCCTCCAATTGTAATTCATCTTTGCCATCGTCAAATGATTCACGTTCCTGAACGAGTCTTTCAAATTCTCCGTGTCTACGTCCACCGGGAGTTTATTTTCACTGGGAAAAGAAAGCAAGAAGATTAGATGATTTGAGAAAATCGTTATCCTACAGCTGGAACTGTAATATCACCTGACGATCAGCTTTTCGAGACAATGAAGTTGACCGCAAATATCTGCCACAATTTTCCACGAGCTGATTAAATTCCTCGAGATATCCAGTTCCTTCAACATCGGACACAGCTGCTCGAGTTCTCCGGGGCTCCCAGGGCAGCTGATGGACTGGTCTTTCAGGCAAATTATCTCCAGCTGATCGAACTTGCTCTGTTTCTTATTGACTTTCGAGAAACCGACGAGCTCCAAGAACGGGGCGTTTATCTCCTTCTGGAGGCTGGTCAGATTCTCCTTGTCTATACCCGCAAGATCGTCGTCGAGCAAACCGTAACGAGACTTTATAGCCTGTGGACAAGACACTCCGAACTTTCCCTTTCCGGGCCGGATGAAAGAGCCGGACGTCTGATGCCTGCCAAAGATGTGAAGGTAAGAAAAAGCCACTTTACGCCTCTCGTCTCGCGATATTCGAACCCCGATTTACCAAGTGGTGAAGTACTTGACTCCCTCGTAAGTACCGTTGTGCTTTCCGCGGGACGGATCGTCCCAGTCCACACCCAGCCATTCGCCCTTCGTCTCGCCCACCGGTCCGACGAACTTCAGGGTCCCCATGCAGCCGTCGCATTCGATTCTGCTTTCTAGCTGGTAGTTTTTGTCCTCTACCATGCTAAACGAGGTTATTTATACGATAAGAAATCTGTTTCCTTTTCCAGATTCTAGGAATTATATTTGTTCATTTTTCTCGTTATGTCGTCGCGATAGAATTTAAACGAGTGGGACGATGACAGTTTACGATGGCCTAACCTCAAAGTGACAGATGAATATTGAATCCCGTATGAAAACGTCGGTTTACGGTTAACTACGCTGTTGTTTATCAGGTTTAGGACGTGTTGCAATAAATTTTACTCACGTGAGACTCTGGTCGGAGGTTCGGACGCACTTATAACGAAATTATTATTTTTAAATAGCAATCTGACATTTCTTCACAGTGTAGAGGTTGACGAACAACCCGAAACCCGTGGTTACAAAAGTTTGGATCCTCAGATTTCTACCTTATCGACGATTCAATTATCACTCAGGTTTCTTTACCGACTGATCGACAAGCGCTCTTACCGATTCCGATCCTATCATTATCTGCCATTGAATTTAGTTATCAGTTTTTAAGAGCGAAGTTTCGACGGTCAGATCTCCACCTTACCGACGATTCAATTATCACTCAGGTTTCTTTACCGACTGATCGACAAGCGCTCTTACCGATTCCATTCCTATCATTATCTGCCATTCAATCTAGTTATCAGTTTTTGAGAGCGAAGTTTCGAGGGACAGATCTCTACCTTATCGACGATTCAATTATCACTCAGGTTTCTTTACCGACTGATCGATAAACGCTCTTACCGATTCCATTCCTATCATTATCTGCCATTTAATACAGTTATCAGTTTTGAAGAGCGATGTTTGGAGGGTCAGTCCTCTACCTTATCGATGATTCAATTATCAATCAGGTTTCTTTACCGACTGATCGACAAGCGCTCTTACCGATTCCATTCCTATCATTATCTGCCATTTAATATAGTTATCAGTTTTTAAGAGCGATGTTTGGAGGGTCAGATCTCCACCTTACCGACGATTCAATTATCACTCAGGCTTCTTTACCGACTGATCGACAAGCGCTCTTACCGAATCCATTCCTATCATTATCTGCCATTGAATTTAGTTATCAGTTTTTGAGAGCGAAGTTTCGAGGGTCAGATCTCTACCTTATCGACGATTGAATTCTCACTCGGGTTTCTTTACCGACTGATCGACAAGCGCTCTTACCGATTCCATTCTTGTCATTATCTGCCATTTACTATAGTTATCAATTTTCAAAAGCGAATAACTTTCGCGCTCTTTGATCATATTTTATACAAATTGGTGCGCAAATATAGTTGACCGTTTCAAATTTTGCGTATCCTGTTTTTTTTTTTGTGCTAAATCTGAGGAATCGAAACGGTTTAAATATTAATTTTCCCGCCAAAACAGGATTTAAGCGAATACTCTTTGTAGCAATTTTTTCAATCGGATATTTTTTGACCTCTTAAAATGATGACAAAATTAGCCTCATTGCTTGTAAAGATCCCATTTGGTTCAAGGTCGTTGAATGAAAGGACAGATAAGGTTTATAAAATTGAAAATAAATATTTTGATTTTATTCTTGCAATAGCATACACAATATACATAAAATAATTATTAGGTACATAGTTATATAATATTTACGTATCATATAATAATCTATTTATACAGATTGAACAATTTTTAGTATAAAATGTAGGTGTGGGTAGTGACGTAATTTAATGTTTGAATATACCCTATAATCATTATTCATCATTAGACAACGATCAATTGAAATATTATTAATCAATTGGTAAAGGTATTTGTCTTGTGTGTGTGTTTTTTTTTCTGTTCGTTTTTTGGTCTGATGCAGCTTGAGGGGACAGAGAGAAAGTTGTTTGTTTTTTAGACGTTCTTCGGATGTTAACTTACTGTTTTAATCTTTAAATATGCACAATAATAATCCCACGCACAACTAGCGCGTTCAAAAAATTATTCAACATCATACTATCGATCCATATCGAGATACTAATTGTTCATTATCGAACCCACCGTGTTTGACACACTCAATATCTCGATCCAGTAACCGTCTGGGTCTTTGATAAACGCGAGTCCCTTCATCTTACCCTCGTTCGGTTTCTTTATGAACTCTACACCCAATCTGGCAAATCTTTCACACGCCGCGTCCACGTCGGGTACAGTTATTCCAATGTGACCTGAAATTTCAAGCGAATGATAGAGAATCGTCTCGTTAGCCACAGTCACGTTTTCTCCTCACCGTATCCTCTGGGGTCCGAATTTCCACTGTGATATTTAGCGTCCGGATCAGTTTCGGTTCCCCAATTGCTGCGGATAACAAAATTGGTTGAATATCGAGTATATCTATTCCAATATAGTGACAAATTATCGTACTGAGTGAGTTCGACGGCAGCCTTCCGGGTGAACGTCCATTCCAGACACTCTCTCTTGTCCGTCGGTATGTCGTTTGCTTTTTCAAATCCAAGAAAATATACCGAGAATTTCATTTCGGGAAAATCCAACTTCTGGAGTAATCTCATCCCCAATACTTCCGTATAGAACGGCAAAGATCTGCGGGGATCTTTTATGCGACACATCACCTGCGAGAGAATATAATCTTTCGTCGCATCGTCCGGATTCTTGCAAAGCTCTCTGGCCTCGCTGTTCGTCAATCCGGTCGGCTCGCCCATCTAAAAATAAGAAAAATTTGCCCATTCATCGACCATTGAGCCATTAGCACCGAGCTACTAATTGTCCAAGCACGAAGGAATAGCGGATAAAAATTACGTCATCGTTCTCTGTGCACCGTACGATCATTTATACAGAGTGTCAATGAATGGAATTGAGGTTATCGTCATCCAGTATTTAAATTCGGTAACGACTTTGATAATTTTAGGTTATGTCATGAGGTGAATAGTGCGAAAAATGACAGTTTGCGTCTGTTGATTTCAATTGTTTTTCACGTCTATCCGAGACTCGTGTTCGATAATAATTGAAGGTGGTTCGATCGAGCGTATAGAACTACTCACGTTACCTCGCGACAACAAGTACTTGTGCGGAGATATAATTCAAGCGCGGGGCGTGGGGTAGATTCCGTACGTTCGCCACTCGCCGAATGTAGAACCACTGTGGCCTGTCGCAGTCGCTTGGTCTGTCGTCCGAACCGGATGTCGCGCTGCATGCGGTAACCACGCATGCGGCGAATTGCGTGTTGTTGCATTTGTACTTTGAATTTATTATTGTAGTACGCGTATCGTGACGAGAAAAAAGATGAACGTAAAATAAGGAAGATAACGACCAGGTCGATCGGACGTGTGTGTGTCCGTACTTTCAAAATAACTCGTATAGCTAACACACGGCTGGCATACAACTTGGAAGTCTGATGCTAAAATAATTTGTATATACGCTAATAAAATGTATTCGTAATAATTGGCGATAATAAAGAGCTGAAATATCGCATGTTTTTCTTCCTCTTCCTTTGACGAATCTAGACAAGAAAGAAAACTGAGTATCCCATATGCAATTTGGGGAAGTCTTCGAATGTCCTTATTATTACCTATAGATTTAGATCCCAACAGGAATCCTTTGGAAGAAAGAAGAATAAAGAACAAAAATATTATCATCATCAAGCTCCGATCTTTCAGGCTTCATTTACACCGTCAATGATTATAATGAGGCATTGTCCACAAATAATCAATTATTTACACGAAACAAAACATTTCCGGTCCCTCATGTAGGGTAGAAATATTTAGAATATTCAGACCGGAGTGCGGTAGGCCCATATAGACGGAACACACATGCGCAATGCGGCACTGCGCAGTCAAAAGACTCGAGTCCGCCAATGAGATGAATGTAGACATGCGCAGTGCCGCACTGCACATGTACTTTTCGCTCAGCAGCGCCGCCAAGCGACCGGCTTGGATAGGAGTTCAAGAAGATAATGGCTAGCAGGCTTAGCCTGTAGGGCCTTTGATAAACTCAAACAAAAAGGACGACGATGACTATATCGGGAAACCCGAGGGCCTTTAAATGAGTAGAAGAAGAAGAAGAAGAAGGATACGAGTCCGTTATCCCGTCTTTATTCGAATTCAAATAATCGCCGTGACGTGATTGGCTCGACGCGAACGCGCATGCGTTCGGTGCTCTGTGACGTATCAAGTTTCGGCCAATCAGTGTCCGAATTCCCGTCAATCGGTCCGCTACGTCTGCTAGTTGTCATCTGTCAAGTGGGCGGATGAATCATTGAGCACTTGGTTGCGAAAAGCATCAAAAAAGGGCAAAAGAAGAGTGTTTCGTGTGCAAGTCGCGTGAATAAAGTCAAGTGGAAAGTGATATCGATACGTAATTGAAATCGCGTTGACGACGATTCAAGAAAATGGCTCACTGGTTTCATCGCAATCTTCTAAAAGCATCGACGAATAATAAATTCGAAGTTAAACTGAAGCAGCCCACCGAAGCGACCAGAAGACTTTGCAGGTTAGAAAATCCAGAAAATATTTTCTTATATTTTTTTAGATTTCTCCTCAAGATAATTGTAAGAAGTTTATTCACAGACGATAATGAAGCAGGAAAATTATCAACGAGACGCAGAAGATGATCGGCGAAAACGTTATCGCAATTCTTGTTGTTGTTATTTACTTGTTTATCGTATTCCAGCGATCTAAAACTGTCCAGAAGCCGGCTGTTGGATTTGATAAGAGACGCAAACAATACCAGCGACACTGTCGAACCGGCATTTTTGAGTTATCTGAGTCTGCTTTATGGGCTTATTTGGGAAATTCAACCATCCACCGAACACAACGGACGACCAGAGCCCAGCAAACTGCGAAACGTCTTTGTGTTTAAATGGACTCAAACTCTGCTCGGTTCGCTCAGTCAGTAAGTTTGAAAGCAGCGATGTAAATGTGCCTCAAGTTTGTTACTGATTCCGGAAGCTTTCATTCGTTCTTTGTGAACTTTGGGGAAAAACATGAGGGTTTAGAAGTAAGAATGCGATACGAAACTTGATTCGCACGCAACTTTTGCAATTGCTGTCGGTTCCTCTGTAATTCTTAACTAAACTAATAACTTTTATTATCCTCCATTTTCATCATAAACTGCGAAAAGTAGGTCAATTTGGGCCGCTCAATAGTCCTCCGCCCCCTTAATTTGATCCCATCTATTGAACAGCTCGCAAGCAGATGCTGTTTACGAGGCAGCCAACATGAGCGTCAACGTAGCAATTTGGTTTATGAAGCACGCTGCGATGTTGGCTGGGAAAGATGAGTGAGTTTGAGACGACTTTAATCTGGTACTTACGATGCACTCGACGTTTTGCTCATTACTCTCCGAATTAATGAATAATCTTGTTCGAACCAATATCAGCATCAGTATGGACGAAGCGAAGGAGGTGCACGGGCTGATGCGAAGAGCTGCGGGAATATTCACTTTTGTACAAACCGAGTTCTTACCTCAACTAGCACATCCTCCGGTACTCGGAAGCGACTTGGACCCGCGAGTCGTCAACGCTTACATCAACCAGTGCACAGCCGAGGCTCAAGAAGGTCTTTCTCAAATTCGTGATACGTTAGATCTGTCCGAATTCGACTGCATCGTGTTTCTCGGTGATTTTTAGTGACGGTGGCAAGAGCGGTGGAGCTGAAACACAACAATAATTTGATATCAGCACTGGCTAATGAGACGAGTAAGCTTTTCCTGGATGCTGCAAACACTTTGAAACCATTCAAGGCAGAGATTTCGGCACAGTGGATAAAGTATCTCGAATTAAAAGCAGCGTTTTACCAATCTTATGTGAGAATACAAAGATATTGTTGAATTCTTTGCCGATTATCGGAGTATATAACGTAAATGTGAACTTTTTATCTCAGGCGTATAATTATTGCGGTGAGAATCTGCTCTCCATGGACAAATGCGGAGAAGCGATAAAAGCTCTCGAGGAAAGTGAAGTCTGCTTGAACAGAGCCAAACAGCTCTGCCATGAGTACGGAAAGACGAATGGTCCGGCACCGAGAGTTAAACCCGATCAACACGCCGTGTTCAAGCGACTGGCACCCTTGGTCAAAATTACACTTGACAAGTGTAGAAGGGAAAACGGTTTCATGTGAGTAGCGAGCGACGAATTTGGCTGTTACTACCGAAATAACTTTTCCACCAAAATTTTAGATACCACCACAAGGTACCCGGCGATATACCTTCGCTGGAAACCAAAGCTACCTACGGGTTGGTAAGTCCTGTAGATTTTGCAATGCCAGCGCCAAATCCCATCTGGACTTTGCCCACGTATCAATCCTTCGTTGGTGTATCGGCTCCCAGTCATGTGACGGAGCGCGACTTACCGCCTGTACAAGAAGAGGCTGTACACCAAAGCACAAAAGAGCCTAAGAACGAAAGCGGATGTTCGTTGCAATAAGAAAGTGGATAACGAGAGAGAGTGGAAAACTGTTGAACGGTTTTTTTTTATCGCCGATTTTACATTTTATTGAGCATTGGTACAAAGAAATTTTGTATATTGTAAATCAGGGTTCGGAGAGCTGTTTGCGAGCTAATTTGAATCAACCATGATACGCATTGATCCGGAATTTTATCGGTAAAGCAAAGCCGAAAGGAGAAGGATAGAGAGAAAAGTTGCAATTTTAATGGTCTTTTAAATAATTCCGCTCTTTGCTTGACGCGAAAAAATGAATTCGAGCAGTAGAAGGCGCGTGGAAGCTGTTGTAACAATAGCGCTCGATATTTTACACAACATAACACTGCAGCTTTTAGCGGTAAAATTAAATAATAATAGCGTGCAAGTAACCTTTTTACAAAATTACTTTGTTATTACATATATTTAGGAGTAATAACACACAAGTATGGGTATGTAGACTAAATTTTTGACCATGAAGTGCTCTTTATTGCGACATCAATTGCATTATACAATATTTGGAAACTATTCGATATATCTAGTCAACTGCCTATACATACCAGCCTATGTGAATATTTTGAAAAAATATTCACCGTTGATCATTCATCTACTATAACAGACCGAATAAAATTCAACTGTTCAAACAAATGATTTAAATATTGAAAATTGAAAGAGATATATTGTATATTATATATTATATACAGGGTGAATTTCTAACGATGATACAGTCTGAAGTTGGTCAGCATCAAGAACAAGTTTTGAGCCAATCTAACTGTCTGAAAGCTCATTTTTTGATTCTAGCCAACTTCGGACTGTATCATCGTCAGGGATTCACCATGTATAACACATTATAACTACCTATAATAATCGCTTTATATACTGCATACTGCAATGCTTTTACTGTACGTATGGTGAAGTAGTTCTTAATGAAGCACAAGAAGTGCAATACGTACTTGAATCCTAAAATCTATATCATTGAGATATCGAAACGTGGTTTATGCAAAGTAGAGGAATCAAAAAGAAATTTAACAGATGCGCTTTCAAGTCGAATAATGCCGTGGGGATTTCGAGGACTTATTTTACCATATAATTGAGTCATGCCAAATTATTGGCAACCTTGTATCCATTATTTCTCGATATTCCAGACCCAATATCTAAAAGTTTCAGGTGCTGACAATTATTTCATATGATATCTGGATTTAGACTTATATGGGTAGCATGTCCCTTCTCAGAGCCTTTCATCTTCTGTAGTAATACAGTCGAATCTCTATATGTCCGAGATTCAGTTTGTTCCCTTGCAAAAACCTCTGTATTTCGAAGAAAAAAGCAAAGAATAACTCAAAGTTTTCCGAACGTATCGAGGACGATTATTTTGCGTCTTGATTCCTGTATACGCTTGTGAATTTCCGCTGGTGGCGCCGCGCATTCGCCTGTAGTTACCTAACTTCCGCGAAATCCCACCGCTACGCGGCGCTACTGCCAACGTGAAGCCACATAGACATCTGCGCCGCGTAGCGGCGGAATTTCGCGAAAGTTAGGTACGGAAACCCGGAAACTCACAAGTGTATAACTCGAAATTCCCTCACAACTCGAAGCGCTGCATGCAATGCAATGCCGTGAAAATGTGTATGGACGTCCTGAAATAAAGAATATCTCCACTACATATGCGATAGCGTCGAGGGGATTATGATTCTTGAAACTTACTCTCCCCCACCAACAGGAGGGGGTAACCACTTCGAATACCGTTTCACAGGTATTTCGTCAGTACATATTTCATGAGATGTCAGCGCTGCCTAGCGAGGTTTAAGCGAAACACGAGGGCGCTTATTGCAACTATATGTATACGCCACACAACCTTAGTTTCCGTGCTCGTATGTTATCCAACAGGCCTATTCAGAGGCAAGTGTCGAAACACTCGTGAACAGAAATGTAGTGGGAGCAGCTCTCGAGCGAGGATTAATGAATACAAAAAAAATGAAATACTAAATTATCACTATTACTATAACGGTACGAAAAAAGAAGAGGAGCCACTCAGTCGACCAAAAAAATGTAATTTATATACACACAAGTACTGCAGATAGTTTACATACAACAAATATATATACAAGTACGTTTAATCAATGTATACAAGAATATAAAAATGATTAACAATAAAGTTTTAATCCTCTCTTTCTCTCTCTCTCTCTTTGTTTTTCCATCTCTTGTGCAATTTATTACATTCGGGACCAAAAATAAGAATAATCTGTATCAAATGCCTTGCGTAACAGTCGCGTAAAGTTGACAAATTAAATGACCAAAGCGCACGATAACTCTGCGCGATCTTTGATTTCTCGCTTTTATCGCGATCGACTGCCCTTTAATCCTTCCTCCACTCCTCCTGCCCTGCAGACTATGGATACTCTTATCATTATTCTCATTATGCATTCGCGACGCTACGCATGACTTCGCAGAATGGACTCTATAATCGAAATTCCAACTTCGACAATCGGTATACGCTCATACGTCCACCAGCTGCAAGTGTCCAACATTTCGAGATACTGTACCTAAGTGAAAAAAAAGAAGAATCTTCGTCCCTCCTCGAAACTCGATCGTCACTTGTATGGTTGAATCTCGATATATTTTCGGGTCAGGATTATCCCGCGACTCGTGGCCGCGTTCAGTCAGTCAGTCGCAGACCGTCATGGCGCCGAGAATGTCGCAGGAGTTAAATCGGTTCCTCTAATTCACCATAATTGGTATATTTCACATTCTGCTGCAGTGCCAGTGACTGTGAAATAAAAAACGTTAAAACCCCTCGGTGCCCGGGGCACCCTAAGGATAAAAACGCAGTAATAACCGTAACAAGATCGTCATAACCGTCTACGTATGTACATAATATCGCACAGAGAGCTAAGTTTCAACGAGACAGGTGAAAGTTATTTTACGCCAATACTAACGCCTCTGACCCAATTATGGTATCATTTAACGTCGTCATGTCCCTTTCGTCGATGCTTATTTCCATGTATTCCTTTAATCGTTGAATAAAATAAATAAATTTTAAACATTCCTCCCGCTCTCGCTCTCTCTCTCTCTTTGCAAATTTGATTTTTGTAATAAATAAAAAATACGCGGAAAGTCGGATCGTACGATTCTTTTTTTTTTTTTTTTTTTTGAACAAATCTTAAACACCAATCTGAGCCACTATGACCTCCGAGACGCGTGACGTAATCAAAGTTGGATCGCGTAAAAGCGAGGTGAGTACCGCGTTCGTATAACTAATTTAATAATAACAATAATAATACCTTTCAATAACAACGGATGTACGGATATAGTTTTTAGACACCTCATTTATTTGTTTATTTTTTTCTCTAAAATTTGTTATTCAGTTATCACTTTGGAATTACACCCAAAGTTGAAACTGAATAACAAATAACATTAATGTTCGTTATTATCTAAATACATTCCTTATATGTATGTACTTTCTGCACAGCTGGCTCTGATTCAGACAAGATTCGTTATACAATGTCTGAAGGACTTGCATCCCAAGAAAATGTTCGAGATAGGTGAGCAATGCTTTCGTTTCTCTCAACTTTCTTTTATTTTCGTACCATTTCAGCGTCATTTATCCTCCAAACCCTCGCAAAACCATTATTTTAATAGTTTGAGGCCTGATAGGCCTCACTAGGCTTTGAATTCTTGCCATCAGGTCTTGGAAAGATACTAGAACTTGGAAATCCCGAGTCTGCGTGGCCCTAATTGCATTTAAATTCGTTTGTCGGACGATGACTCGCAGCTTTATGTGTAATCATGCTACTTGATTCCCTGCGGGGATGGAAGAGTGAAAAATGGAAACTAATTTCCTCCGACTCTAAATAGCATTAACAATGACCTCGCCTTGCCCAGATTGGATTTTTGATTGCCTATTGTTCCCATTGTACAGTCACCATGAGCACAAAAGGTGATACGATACTGGACAAATCGTTGCCTAAAATTGGCGAAAAGGCTCTCTTTACCGCGGAGCTTGAAATCGCTTTGGAGAACGGAAGGGTGGACTTTGTCGTTCACTCCTTGAAGGATCTGCCGACAACTTTACCCGAGGGAATGGCCCTTGGTGCTATACTGAAGTGAGTGATGACAACGATAATCTCAGCTCGTTCCATTATCCTATCGTCTAAAGTACTCTGAACGAGGTTTTTATTGCACGCTGACAATTTACGCAGCAGGCGCAGGCACTTGTATGCATAATTTTTATGTGTCGACTCGTTCGGCATGCCTACTCATGCAATAAAGATCGATTCGCGCCAACAGAAGCAGCTCTGCTTACGCACTTGCGATCCTAGTTTCCGTTATACTCGTCTTTTTATTGCCACCATTCTATTTTACATTATTCATTTTCAATAAAGCATCGACTGACTTCGACCAGCTACAGAATTCTTCGCGAATCGGTCGAGGTTTAAAGATTCTTTGCTGGCGCTCTGACCTTGTACTATATTCACCTTCTCTTTTTCGTCACTCTGCTCTTTACATGAACGTTATACATTACCGGGTGAAATCGAATCTAGAAAGGGAAATAATTTCAGGCGAGAAGATCCACGAGACGCGGTCGTTATGTCAAAGAAATTCCAGGGTGAAACTCTGTCCTCGCTTCCGGAGGGTAGCATAATCGGAACGAGTTCTCTGCGACGATCCGCGCAGCTCGCGAGAAACATGCCGCACTTGAAAGTTGAGAGTATAAGAGGCAACTTGAACACTAGACTAAAAAAATTGGACGACGAGTCCAGCCCTTTTTCTGCCATAATTCTAGCCGCAGCTGGTATGAAGAGAATGGGATGGGAAGATCGCATCAGCCAGGTAGAAATGAACCTTGGGTGAACGAACGAACATGTTCATCGATATGTTTCTTCCTCCAGTTGCTGGAACCCGAAGAAGCCCTCTACGCAGTTGGCCAGGGGGCGTTGGGCGTGGAATGTAGAGAAACTGACTGGGACATTTTGGCTTTGTTGGAACCGTTACACGACGTTGAAACCACTCTGAGATGCGTGTGCGAACGTTCTTTCCTCCGCACGCTTGGCGGCGGGTGTTCCGCACCAGTCGCCGTCTGTTCCTCGCTGATCGGAAAAGATCTCAGCATAACTGGAGCCGTTTGGTCACTAAATGGCCAAACCACGATCAGTTATTCGCTGAAAAGCAGGATATATCTGCCGGATGACGACGGCGAACCGCCTAAGTGAGTCGATTTCGATTAAACTTTTGATTCGAAATTCACAATGCTTTCATTCTTTCAAACAGAAAGTGTCCTTACCGCGAGCCTCGCTTGTACTGCAGCATAGCACCGGGAAAAGTGAGCGGAATAAGTTTGTTCGGCGCCGAACAACTCGGCCAAGATACCGCTGAGGAGTTAGTGAGTAAAGGTGCCCTTGCAATAATGTCAGAAGCTAGAAAAGAAGTTCTTAGCACGTCGTAATTGTAATTATACTTAATATCGTAGAATATTGCATGCTGGTGCCGGGCGGGTGGTATTTAGATTAGTTATATTTACAATGAGAAAGCGCGAAAAAAACGTTTTCGAATCAATATCTTTATCGCAACTCGTTTCAAGATCAAATCCAATCAACAGCTGGGATATTTGCATCAAGTTTGCCGATAATGAAAATCGTTTGCTCCCAATAAGACAGAGGTAGATGAAAATAACTTTTGTTTCATCTCTGGTATTATTGGTGGTTTAATCTCAAGTAGTAGAAACATCGTGGCTCAGACCGATTGCCTAGTCGTTAGAAATTTCTAAAATTCTCTAATCGTACGTTCGATATTAGCGTGTAACGCCAACAAGTTGATTGTTAAGATTATGTGAACAATTATTGGCTATAATTAATATAATTTACAATAATTGCCATCTAAAATATTTCTTTTGTTGTTACTGCTGAACGTCTTCCTAGTCGTTAAGTCTTCTGTTAATTATAAATGAAAAGGAACGAGTTTAAAAAAAAAAAACGGCCAGAGAAACAAAATATTGATGGAAAAATCAAGGAAATTAATTAATTTTTACATCGTCATAGTGATCTCAAATCAATAGTTATTTCTACTTATTTTCAACCACCTAGCTAACACACCGTATGATAAGATTTATCTCAGCAAATCAATCATCGTGACGGTGGAGTATCCCGATTGAAAAAGTAATATCTTATCGCTCAATTGTTAAACACTGTAACGAACAAAAAAAAAATGGTGTCGAAATCTAAAGATACGTTCCTGTGTATCTGAATAAATTAATAATAATAATCAGTGATATGATAATATGAGCCGTATAAAATGATTGTTTTTAATTTAGTAATATATATATATTGTTGTTGTTATTATAATAATTAATTGGAATATTTTTATCATTCTGGTTTTATTTTTACCATAAAAGTTATCAGAAGGTTCAAACGGAAATCTGGTGTATACTGAGATAATGTGAATTTGTTTGCACAGAGCACCCGAAAGAACGTGTTTATTTCTTATTTCCTTTACATCTGCTGTTAGTTTCATATTTCATTATTTATTATCATTAAGAAGATCAAAAAAAAAAACTTCAACAATATATACTGAACACGATACTATTTTTTTTTTTTTTTTTGTATCTACTTATCGCAATATCGATATTGTACTCGTGTTTGTACATATGATACATAATATAATATAATATAATATATATATATATTTATATATACGTATGGAAAGAAAATTTATTATCGTTATCACAATTATTGTTATTTTTGGAAAAATAATGTTTATAGAGCTAAAAAACACGCGTGTCTATCATTATTCGATGTAATATGTATCATGTAGACATTATGAAACGGTTAAGAAGATAGGGTCCAGGGGCGAGAGTGAAAAAAGTACCCAAATATGACGAATAAAAAATAAAAAAATATCTGTAAATTATAATTGTATAGTATCGAACGAAATAAATTTATGAATTATTTAAACAAATAGTGATTTCTCTTTTTCTTCACATCGACTTACAGTTTGAATTTTTTCGGATGACAGACGAATAATTTTCAAAAAGACACGGAAACTTGATTTTTAGATTGTTACGTGCGGTGAAACTTACCTTACCAAGTTATCCAAGAAAGGCGAAGAAAATTTCAACCGATACATGTATAAACGACGTTAAGTTTTATTACAAATATTTCAATTCACATCCAAGCTAATATTGCAGGCGCGCTAAGTACAAGAGTTTTGTCAGAAATGATATTTGAATGCGAGACAATAGCAGTGGCTTGTTGCATAGACGTGTCGCTTCAAACGTAAAGCTGCCGACTTTGGACTCTGGCTTTTGTCACCTTGCGTACTAAATTTCGTACATAAGTCAGAACATTTCAACATCACAGTTTCAAAGTACTCTCGATTGCTCCAGCTCAATTGCTGCTCATTCTCAGTCAACTTTTTCGAATTGTACATGTCGAGTATCTCATATCCTTGGATCTACGCGCGAGGAATGGTTCAGACCTCGAAAACAGGATCACATGAAATTTACTAATCTTGCTGGACGATCCAGACGAGCACTGAGCTGCTCAAATTCTTCGTCGATAGGGGCTTGAGCAATAACTTAAAGTACTAGGTTCTGAGTGTGATTCCCAGACTCTCCTTTCTGGTTTTTCAGGGTCTCAAAGATCCTGAAATCTTTCGATATTCAGAGGACGAGTTGATTGCAGAGAATATAGTGTCTAAGGATTTTCATGACAGAATAAGAACAGTGAGAATGAAATATTTCGGCTAAAACGATCGTATAATCTACTAACATTCTTTGCGTGTGTGTGTGTGTTTTTTTTTTTATTATTTAGGAATAACCAACGAGACTCTTATTCGACTCTTTCTATCTTATTCGACGTCTTCTTCGGCCATGGCTGTTTGAGAAACGATTTTCTGTAACAAAAAACGAGGAAATAAACAACCGTTGAAATATTTTCTGACTCGAGTTGAAGTCAACGAACCTGGCCAACGGACGGCAGTCGTTGTAGCAGAAGGTGGAAAACTTGTGGTGGAAGTGTTTGCTGAAGAACCTGCAATAACTGATTCGGCTGTCCGCAAACTGTGACTGCGTTCGCCAAGTGTTCAACGCCCCCTTCTAGATCACCCCCAGCCAACATTTCTTCCCCCAGTTGAACCTGTTTGAAAATTAGATGAAATAGTTTATCGGTTCCCCCCACTAAAAATTAATTGTTTTTGACATTCTGGCGTGGTTTTCGTACATTATTTTCGCAATCTAGAATTTGGGTGTCGATGCGACGAATGAACGCACCGTTCACACGGAATGGTGAGTGACAACGTCGCGTCGTTTTAATCTAGTATGAAATACACATTCATCGCTTCAATTGATGTGAAGTGAATCCGGCACTTTTCATACATGTTCATTCGCCCCCTCAACTCGACCGGTTTGAAGCTCGATATTACCTCTTGGAAGAAAAACCTCTGCATCGCTTCGTGGTCCTTCAGGTCTGGTATTTTCGTCCCCACCTTCTGCGCCTGTTTTTTGGCTCTCCTCCCTGTTTTTCAATATCGTCTTATTGATTAAAAATTCAGTGATACGAAGATTATTATTTAGGACGAATCAAAATATTTGTCCGAAACTCCGAACGCGATTTTGGTGAATGGAATAAATTGGGGTTAGAGACCCCCGCAGACGCGTGATGAATGAGAGGTTTTTCGGAGCACTCTTTGCGAGAGACGCGATGATATCGGAGAAGGTCGTGAGTCGTGAGGATGTGACGAATCGTGGAATGGTAGCGACGAGTTTACTCACGTTCACGTAATTTCTTTTTGAAGTCTGGATCGCCTCGCCGTTTTTGGTCAAAGTAAAAGCAATAGCCTAAAAATATGCTGCCGGCGATTCCGGCAGCGATTCCCACCGCGGCTTTAGAAATCATTGATACTTCGATCGAACGATGCAACAACTTTTGATTATATACTTCGATTGATATTTTGTAATTTTTTAACCGACTACTTAAATTCACAAGTTCCTCATTCTGATTTCTACCATCGCACAAGAGGGGTTGCGTTCACTTGTTTTACTCGTCGATCGTCGATAGACGGTGTTCCTAAACTCATCGGTAACGGGTAGCCGTGTCCCGTGCCTGTGTCTGATACCCTGATACACCGCATGTTGTGACCAAGTTTATACATGGCAGCCGCCAGGCGTCGCTGCTAAGCAATTTGTACCAGCGCGATGCAACACTGCGCATGTCTTCGCTCGGTTGATTGGTGGACTTGAATTATTTAACCGCGCAGTGCCGCATTGCGCTGGTACCAATTGCCGAACAGCGACGCACGGCGGCTGGGATTCACCGGCTTATCTCCACCGTGTCTCTAGTCTTCTTGGTGATCCGCGTGGTTGCATTTCGGAACACGGCATAACTAAAAGGCCCGCGAAAATTGAATACATGATCTTGAATTCGATATTCCCGGTGATTGTCTCAAAGTAGGCATTATAGAGATTCATTCTTCTACTTTCGAGCGAAAAAAACCTTTCGAAAATCGTTCAGAGTGCCTTAGATTAACGACCCGATTAGAATAACAGAATTCGAAAGAATAATCAGAACGGATGAAAATTGTAACCGGGGATTTTTCGGAGTCTCTCAAATAAGTTTCAACGAATTACCAAATGTTTTTAGATTCCTTGCTACAAAAAAACCTAGAAATCAGCCCCCCCTAACCAGTGCTGAAAGTGCTACCGATGCGATATGTTCAGGCGTCACGAATTCGAGCGGGCGCACATATCGCGCGCCTGTTGGATGGCAATATGAAAACATAAATGTCGTCTCGGTTGCGTAAGCTCTGGCGCACCTATGTAGAACAATTTATTATCATTCAAATATTAATGAAAGAGTAAATAGAGAGTAGATACTAAATTTCTCAAAATATATAATGCTGATCAGAAATTCAATTTAACACGATAGGTTTAATCGATTTGTAGAATATGATTACCATCTCGATTCTCAATCATAATCAGTATTACGAGAATTATTTTTTGAATGGGGCGTAAGGATAGAGGTGTCATGAAGAGAAAATTAACAATAAAACAAATTAACGATACAACATGCCCGTTCTAGTTTACTCAGTGAAAGCATGCCAATCTGAAAAACTGCTCAAAATGATACGATAGTCGATAATAATGTTAGTATGAAGGAAATAATTAGTGACATTTTAATAATAATAATAATACACAAATTACATAATAACGGTGTAAAATTAAAGGAATTTAGTTGTTTCTTTTTTCTTTTTGTTTTTCAGTTTCTTATTTAGTTAAGTGATTTATATAATTTTATTTGTCCTTAGTAGTCAGGGTCATTTTTCAAATAAATAAACCACGCAATTGATTGCTAATTGTTTTTTTCTTTTTCTGCCCTCAACTGGTATAGTAACTTTACGAAGCCCACGTAACATAATTTTTTTCTTTTTCTTTTTTTTTTTTCTTATACAAAACAATATACAATCACAATTATCATCATCTTTGTATTTTTTATGTATTAAGTATGTATGCGATATTAGTGGGCGACGCGATACAATGTATAATTTTAGTCTCATACTTTATATCAGTTAATAAATTGATTTAAACTAAAGAGGCTGCTCGCTGCCCAAACAATTCGAACAAGTTTCCCAGAAATTATTCATTGTTACATATTCTAGTACATAGTTCGTTCATTTTAATCAAACTTAAGAGAAATTTTATTTTCGTACATGTGTATTTTTTTTTTCCTCGTTCGTTAGTGAAAATTTTAAGTAGAACAAAAAAAATTTTAATAAAAACCAAATAATAGCTGAATGAATCTACTCAATATATGAATACACATGACGTTAGAGAAATTAAAAGAAAAAATAATAATAATAAATGCAAAACAAAGAAAATAATAATAATTACAAATAGTGTCAAGATTTATCATTCGATCAAATCAAACAGCCGGTTTGCCTCTCATGCATTCAAGATTAAGATTTAAATAATCGCGAGAATTTTTTCTTTTTCCCATGATATAAATTGTATTTATAATTTTTTTAATTTATAATTTGCTAATGTTCTTTTTCTCTTATTTTTATTTTTTTTTTTTTATCTTTTATCGGCGATGAAACAATTCTTTCAACACGACTGTAAAGAGAAACGCTATCGATTACATTCTATTTTTGTTCGTTTACATATCAATTTCCAGTCAATAGAAAGAACATTTACCACACATGCAATGGTATGTTTTGTTTTTGTTTTGTTAATTAGTTAGCGTTCAACGATCGTGAGAAAAAAAAAAGTATATCATTACCAACAGAAAGAATGAAAATAATATTAATTAAGGTAATAAGTATTGAGAAAGAGAAGAAAATAATAATAATAATAATAATATTCAAGTTTCGTTATCAATGTTGCGTGGTCACTGTAATTAACCCGTAATAATAATAATAATAATAACTGGTAAAATTCTGTCTTCTTAAACCCTAAGTATTTAAATATACGTACGTAAATCTATTCCCTACTACTTTTTTTTTTAGCTTTACATTATCCGTTTAGAAATCATAATTAATTATTATCAATAATTTTTTTTCTCTTCTTTTCATTTTCTTTTTTTTTTTTTTATTATTATCATCGACACACACACACTGTTTTCGTTTCTACTTCCTCTGATTTTTTTTTTTTTTAATCGCCTTTTGTATAATAATAATAATAATAATAATAATATATGTTAAAATTTCCATCCAGTTTTAATATTCGTTTGTTTTGTTCTCTTTTCATTTTTTTTTTCTACTACATTTTTTTTCATATAATTAGATATTATATAACATATACGTTCAATTTTACGTTTACACAAGTAAACGGTAAGGTAAAATAAAAATATTTCCATCGCTTCCGTCGTGCGGATACAAACCAACTATACCAAACAGAAAAAACAAAAAAAATGTATGCGATTCACAATTAAGTGAGAAAAAAAAAATATATCTTTTTTTTAGTTTTTTTTTAAATATTCCGTGGACAATATCTGAACCACACGCAACCCTTCGTTATAATACCTTTCCAAAAAATAATAATAATAATTTCTTTTCTGTTATTTATTCATAACACCCGATTTTAAAACTGGAGGTACAGCCTCTTTCCTTTCGTCACCTATGACGTGAACAATCAATCTTGTTATCACCGAGAAAAAAAGAAAAAAAAAATGACATTTTGTTTTTGTTCATTTTAAAAGTCAGGAAATTAATCGAAGTTTGTATAATATATATATATATAATTGTATGTTTTTTTTGTTTTGTTTTTTGTTATTATTTTTTTTTTTTTTACTACCCTTACGTATTTGCAAAATCACGACCAAAGTTCGAGAGCGTTAATATTGGCAATAATCGTCAAACTTTGTTGCCTAATTTAGTATACGAGATTGTCGTTCAATTTCTTATTTATTTATTTATTTGTTTGTTTATTTTTTTTCAAATGGACGTGTTTTCGTCACCGCCTCGAAAAATGGTCGTTCTTTACCTAACAAAGAGAATATAAAACATTTGTATTCTATTATTCATAGGTCTCATTATCAGACTTTACGATAGATTTTTTTTTTTTGTTTCGTTTTGTTTTGTTTTGTAGAGAAATAACATCTTCGTACAATACTTTATGAACCGATAGTCGCGTTATAGTCTATATTATAGTCTAAAATGTTATTAGAATACATAGAATCTGATTCCTTAATTTCCTAACGCTGGCGCCAAAAAGAAAGCAAAAACCTTCGCACCCTTCGCCGTGTGCTTTGGATACCCATCGTCGTTAATCTCCTCAATTCTTACACATTTATCATCGCAGCAATTATTGTAAAAATCCTTAAATGACTAAGAAAAAAAAAAAAAAATACTTATAACAGGGCGTCGTCGTTTAGTCATAAGTTTGTGTTCATTTATTCATTTATGCCGTTCCAACAACGACACTATTGTTCTGTGAAGAAGCTCCCGTCGCCGCAGGTTGATTCGAACGATTCTGATTGTGGTTTGTTATTATTTTTTGCTGCTGCTGCTGCTGCTGCTGCTGCTGGTTACTCGCTTGTCGGTTTCCACCGCCTCCGCTTCCTCCTCTATTTCCACCTCTGTAACCGCCGCGGTATCCGTTATTTCCGCGATACATTCCTCCGCCCATACCACGATTGTAGTAACCGCGTCCGCGGAACCCGCCGCGTCTCGTCGAAGCTACTCCAAATGTTTCGGAGTTCAATTTGCGCTCCGTTCGCCAATCCGTACGCTGAGATCTTCTAAGAGAGAGAAAGTATTTAAGACTTCGAATAAACGGTATTTTTTTCCACCTGACAGCTCGGAGTTTCAATATTATTAAATAAATTGTCAAAATATACGATAAAGTTAAAAAAAAATTATATTAATTAGTTTTTTTAATCAAATTTGACGGCAAAATTTTTTTTTCGTAACGAAATAACTCAAATAATATTTTTTTTTCAATCACAGGTTGATTTTTCCCCCATTATTTGAATTATTTCTTGTAATTCTATTCAGTTCCTCGGTTATTTCTCATTATTTTCCTCTCGCAACCAACTTACCCTTTACTCCTCTCGACAGCCTCGCAGCTGATATTGTCGAAGAATGATTTGGTCTTGTCGTAGTGTATGACGTCGGTTTCCTCCTCAGGCTCTCCCTCGCCAGCTCCGGTCTCGTTGCCGCTGTCGTCCTTCTTCTCGTTTTCCGTACCGTTGTCGATTTTGGTCTTCGCCAATTGAGATCTGAAAAAATTCGCAAAATGTTAGAAAAACAAAAGAAATTTAGAAACTAGCCAAATATCCACCTCAGCTCCTCGAACTCTGTGTTAGCCTGTTCGAAGTCGTAATCATTTTCGAATTTCAGAGTATTCTTAGGCTTGTTGTTGATGCTTCCCGGCTGCGGCGGTCTGAAGCTTCCCCCTCCGCCCCCGCGTCCTCTTCCTCTGCCGCGAATATTCCCGCGGGCAATCCATCCGCCTCGGTTGCCACGTCCGGCCTGGGGGTGTCCGGGTCCGTGATTCGGTCCCGGAGGATGACCGTGTCCCTGGAGCTGATTCATATCCTGCTTTTCGCGCTTCCCGTCGCTGTACTGCGACATTCCGCTGCCCGTTCGTCCGCTTCCGTGACTGAAAAATAGTTATCCGGTCAGAGAAATTGTACATTTTCAGAATAAAGTCTCCGAATCTCTTGGCCACCTTTCGCGATCGCGATACGGCGGCTGGATAGTCCTCGCGTTTTGCTTGTCGTTCATCGGTTTATGGGCGTTTGCGTTGTTCGACCTCTGCTGCTGGTGGCCGACCTGGGTTCCTTGATCCATGGTCGGACTCTTCCTCGCCATTAGGGAAGAAGTCGGAGTAGTTGAACGAGATCCTCCGCTAATCAAGTCTAGAACACCTGTTGGACGTGAAAATAAAGCGGACTGAGTTTAGTCGGAGTCAAAGTTTCGCAAGTTTTTCATCCATCCCTCGAGCGACATTTTGCGATGGGGCTTTTAGTGAATTTCTGAGACTTGAGCGACACGAATAAGACCCACGATTGAATTTGTTAGTAGCAAAGTCATCGTCGAAAAGATAAAATGGTAAACTGTGTGAACGAAATCGGGCGAAATTCTCATGCGATACATGCTATTTTTTTTTTTCAAATTAAGCTTGAAATAAAGATTAACTGAAAATGGATTAGGCGTAGCGGCGAAAAGCAGAAGCAAAAAGATACTGCGACAGTTGAGATAAGCGAGCGTCGATAAAAACAGAAAGTAAGTGACGGACGGATCCTGGCGTTACCAACAAAGCGCAGCAGGCATGCCGGTAGCAAGATGATAGCAAAAACAGTTTACCATCTTCCAAAGATTGGTCTTTTTGAATTTGATCAAGGTGACGACCCGGTGCTAGTGAGTTTGGTATCGTCGAGAGGACGTTCGGTGCTTCGGCGGAGCCCATGCCCAACTCACTTGGTTGTTTGTTCATCGCGATTCGGGGGTCTCGGCCGGCTCCAGGCATTCCCATAACGGGACCCATCGCCCCCATCGCGCCCATGCCCGCCATCGCGTAGCCGCCTCCGTACTGACCCCCCATGGGACCCATCTGGCCCATCATCGGATGATTGAAGCCCGGCTGCGGCTGGTAAGGCGGCTGACCGAGGTTCGGCTGTACCGTCATCTGGAAAAGAGACAATTATAACTTCCGCAGAACGTAGATTCCCCGTTTTTTGTAAATCGGTGCGATTTATGTCACCTGGACGATAGCTGGATCGTTTGGAATGGTGCTGACATTGTTGACGACCCTGATATCCTTGATGTCCGATCCTCGGAACAAAATGTACTCGTATACCTGATTTTGAGGAGCTACTGGAAACTGAGTCTCTCTATCTTCCGTTCCGAACGAACGAACTGGAAGAGGGAATAAAAAAAAAAGGAGTACCAAGTCTTGACAAATATTTACACAGATTGTAGACTCGGGGATTCGAATTCAAACGGTTTTCGGTGTTTCAAGAGCGAAGAGTGAAGAGTGAAAGAAAAAAACAAAAACAACATCACAATAGAAGATCTCACGGTATCGGATTAACAACACAGGGTTTCAAGGTGATGGCACAAGAGAGCCAAAGAAAAAAAAGGTCTCGAAAATTGTATGTGATAAGAATCTAATATCGTTATTATTATTTTATTTTCGTCGAGGTTGTTGTCGTCGACGATATGAGATAATGAAATAATCGCGATACTCGATGTGACAATAACGCCGATAGAACGAGGAAACGATAGAGGAAGGAGGATCGCGCGAACTTTGGTGACCCCGATTGTTTTGCAAATGTATCTGCGTTTGTGATAAATGGTTACTCGAAAAATGATGGAACTGTCAGAATAAGAATAAAAAAACGGGTCCGAACCGGGGATCGGGGTCTGAGATGATTTTTGGTCACTCCGAGGCGGAGCGAAGATGCGATATCGACGCAAAAGGGTGAATTGCCGGATTGATGCAAAAGGCGCAAACAAAGCTGGGGGAAAAACGGAGTCCATCTTACCGTTGGCTAAGGCGATCGTGCACTCCTGCGGATCGACGGTAAATAGACGTCCCTCGTAGCGAATATCGGCTTTCGATATTAAGCTTATCTTGGAACCAAGTTCCGGCATTCCGGCACTCATCTTGAACCGATTGTCTCTGAGTTATGATCGCGGTGATGTTTTCGGATCCCTGATACCATCCGCTCGAGACCGATACTGTACTGTCTCACAACGACGTTCTGAGCGATACCCAAAGTCCCCAACTTTTGCCTCTCGCCTATCGCTCGACTGGCCCAGCTGACACCGATGGACGATGCGCGATGAGCGATGCGCGATGCGCGATGCACGATCACGCCTGCCAACCGACGGACCGCGAGTCTGGGGATTCTTGTAAATAACGTTTCCCGCCTATTTTCGAATTCAATGATATATGATTCACAATATGAAATATTGAATTAAGGAGAAATGAAAGTCACGTGACCTCGATATGATTTACGCTTGGAATTTTCAAACGCTATTTTCTCAGCCAAAACACATTCGATTGATGTGAAATTGATATCAGCGACGTAGAAAAACTGAACGAAGGGCCTGCCAATCGTGGATTTTCGAATATCGAAAGACATAATCAGAATTTTGTGTAACAATATTGTTCTGTAACCCAAGGAGGTGCTGCCCCTCGTGGAGAGAGGCAGCACTTCCGTGGATTACAGAACAATATTGTTAAAAAACTGTTTTTACGTCTCGATTTTCGAAAATCCACGATTGGCAGGCCCTTCGTTCAGTTTTTCTACGTCACTGATATCAATTTCACATCAATCGAATGTGTTTTGGCTGAGAAAATAGCGTTTGAAAATTCCAAGTGTAAATCATATCGAGGTCACGTGACTTTTATTTCACCTTAAGACACAAGAAAACACGATCGAAACTGAGTCAAATCATTATATATGTATATTTTAATCTCCTCCTCTTATTGCGTCCGTCCCTCCGTTGAAATCCAGCTATAAATTTTATCCAATCTTATCCTATTGTATAAATTGTATCATCGTTTTTTATACCTCGTACTTTGTTCATATATTAATCCGATAACCGATTATTGTGTTGATTTTTCTCTATCGCTCAAGCACCTTATGCTCTATCAGTAACAACTATCAGTATTTTTATTTCTACAAATTTTTCTTATGATGTTGCCGAATTGTCACAGTCGTTACAAATCTATTCAAAGAAAAAGAAGAGAATACGGGCTAATAAATTCAAAATTGGCGCTCCAACGGTGAAAAATCTGCCCCCGTGTCCGACGGTTGGCAGGCCTGTAAAAGTGACGTCGATCCTAGTTCCATATTCACTACAACAACTGAATATCTCCGCAATATTTCTCCGAAATCGCAAAAATCGCGATTCTAAATGCAAAAAAGTAGAAAACCAGATTTTTCCCACAGACCCCGACCCCCGAAGCCCGAGTCGACAAGATCGACGGAACGATCAACGGTGGTTGGCACGACTCTCGTCCCTTGCAGTCTGCACCTCTAGGCCAACATGGCGGCATCGTTGGGAAGGGTTTGCGGTTCGGGTCTTTTAAAAGCCAACAATGGTGTTCTGTTTAATCAAGTAGGTAAATCCTAACACATACGATAATCCCAAGGTCTCGATAGCTAGTTTTTCAAAACCCGGGTGAAATTCGCCCGCCGTTACAGCCGCCGTTCGCAGTCTGCTCTCTCTGTCCACATGAAATTTCGCTACTCCGAGAAACATTTCGACCGTTTATTTAACTCAGCGTCCAATTACAGTCCGTGGGACGAATTGACTGTCAGCATTTAAAACACCCGAGGTTTCCCCTCTTCCAGGGCCTCGACGATCCTCGTAGTGTTCTTCAACCGACCATCGCGGATCCCTTCGTTTCAGTTTTACCCAACGTTATGTAATACTGCAATATCTTACATCAACTTGGGATTTATAGGCTAAAAGCTGGTCCTTCGATACCGTATCGTGATGTAACTCTCATTGCTGGTTTTCGTTCTTCTTGCAGGTCAACACCTTCACCACCGCCAGAGATTGGTCCAAGGGGCGTAAGACGGTACGTGTTTTGACTAGACGATGGTATCGGCGGATCCCTGAAATACCCACCCTGCCCTATCCCAATTCCGAGACCACCAGAAGCCCAAAGTTTGTCATCGGTGTGTCAGAAACACACTTTTCCTCATTCATACGCCGATTACATTCACATTTTTATGTTGCTCTAGCCATTTAATCGCTTTTGACATTTCATTCTGACATTTGACGTCAAAGATGAGGAGAAATTTTGTATTTTATAAACAATTTTGAGACCTTTTGGACCATTTTTAGAATTCCAAATATAGTACCAAATATAGTATCAAATACGGAGTAAAGATGCTATGAGAATTACTTTAGACTCTGATTTGGGTTTTTTCTTCAACAAACAGCAGATGAATGGCAAAAAAAGATGAGTTAATCTCAAATTCAAGGTCAAAACACCTTGATTTCATCTCAAAATCGTAGAATAGGTCATAGAACCTGATAACTACGATAACTTGATCGCTAAAACTTGCGAATCGAAATCAAAAACCCAATTATTCGCATAATTGTGAAATCTGTAGCCAAAATTTGCTTCAAAACTGGAAACAAAGACACAAATACTTGAGTTCACTTTCAAAAAGCAGATCTGCGTCAGCCAGAATCAATAATTGTTCTTCCTGGCATTTCAGTTACTAGCATGCCTGGGGGTGGCGGCTGGCGGCGCCGGAGCACTAGCCTACGCCTTGGAGAACTCCGTGAAAGCTGAAGGACCGGAGTTGCACGCTCCCAACTACCCGTGGGACTTCAGCGGGATTTTCAGTACGCTCGACCACGCCAGGTGAAAAAATGTCTTCGCCTTGACGAAGAATGAAGAAAAAATGACTCCGGACACGAGTTTCATGAGAAATTGAAGCATTGTGCATTAAAAATATCGAATTGTACTTTCAGCGTGAGACGAGGCTGGGAAGTCTACAAGAATGTCTGCTCGACGTGCCACAGTTTGAAGTACGTAGCCTACCGTGAGCTCGTCGGAGTTACCCACACGGAGGACGAAGTAAAGGCAATCGCAGAGGACATCGAGGTACTATCGATAGAAAACACGCGTTGCGGGATCGAAAACAGCTACGTCACGCTCTTCTTATCTCATCCACAGGTCAGAGACGGTCCCGACGACAAAGGAGAATACTTCATGAGGCCGGGAAAACTCTCCGATTACATACCGTCTCCGTATCCCAACGAGGAAGCAGCTCGAGCCGCGAACAACGGAGCCTATCCACCAGACTTGACCTACATCCTGAACGGCAGACACAACGGAGAGGTCGAGACAATTCAGCAGACACAGTTATCGGAAAATGGAATTTTCACGTATTTGTTTTATTTTCAGAATTATATCTTCTCGCTGTTGACCAGCTACTGCGATCCACCGGCCGGCGTCACACTTATGGACGGTCAACACTACAACCCGTATTTCCCTGGCGGAGCTATCGGCATGGCGCAGGTGAGTCGACGAATTTTTTCACCCCATCGGCTTTGATTCTACAGTTTTTCTCGTCCAAAATAGGTGATCTTCGACGAAGTATTAGATTACGAGGACGGAACTCCAGCTACCGCCTCCCAAGTAGCTAAGGACGTGGTAACTTTCCTAAATTGGACTTCAAACCCCGAATACGACACGAGAAAGTTCTGGACGCTAAAGGTAAGAGAGAAGAGAAGCTTGGATGAAATAGTTTCCGACGTTTATTTATTTTTTTGTTGTATCTTTACAGGCAATGGGAATCTGTTCAACGTTGATCGCAATTACGTTCTACATTAAGAGACACAAGTGGTCTTCGTTGAAGAGCCGTAAGCTGGTCTATGTGCCGAAAAAGTAGTGAAATAATACCGATAATAAAATACATGAGTTAAATAATTAGCTAAAGAATGAATAAAAAAAAAAAAAAGATAAAGAATAATATTTATTCGATCCGCTCACGGATACCAAGGTAGTTTATTATTTAACAAACGGTCTATTCACTCCAAAGAAATATTTGTGGAACAAAATTCAAAAATTAACATCATCAATTATGATAATAGAAAAAAATAATAGAAAAAGAACGAGTATAAGAAATGTCCATTTATTATTTATCTTCTAACACCGAATAATAATATTTGTACAATGTACATAGATAATGACGATCGGTGGTAGTTGCATCGATGTAACGGCTACTGCGTTCAAAATAAAACGAGGAAATGACATTTTTCTCCTCAAAATATTGACTCTCTCTCTCTCTCTCTCTCTCTAATTATCTATCTGCGCCCATTGTAATTATTCATACATTTATTATGCTGTTGTGTATCATAATTTCACATTGTAACGAGTCGATACAATATAATATATGAAATATTTATTCGTTCCAATAGTAAATCAGCCTCGATAATTCTTAAGTCAACTAGAGCGCCCAAACTTTAACGTAATCCACTTTCAGCGTCGAGTCTTCCTCCGCCCATGTGCTTGCCCAGGAGTCTTTGGCGTTGTAGAAGTTCAAGAGTGCCTAAATAGGGAATATTTATAACAATTTCATCATTTTTCAAAAATCCACACTTTTGTTCGTCGTCCTTGTCAGGAACTTGAATGGAAAGCAAGAAGATGCATCCCTTAGCTTCTTGCCATCCGCATCTTTTTCCCTTTCCATCACAGTTCCTGACGAGGAAAACGAACGAATATCTCAATTCATCCCGGCTTCTTGTTCATCCGTCTTTAATTCCGGAGTCAAACAAACAAACTACCTTTGACTCGATGTTGCGCCAGGGTTTAGGGTGAGTTCCGCTGGTAGAGGCGTCTGGAAATTCTCCGTGTCCACCGACGGCGACTCCGATGCGGAGATAACACTGTAAACAGTGCGAGCACGGATTCATGCTAAGATTGAAGAATTTTTTGTCATCGCTTTGTTTACCGGTTTATCAAACGGCGCGTTCGCCGCTGTCCACCGATCCACGGAGCCTTTGAAGATTTCTCGTTTGTGAGCCGCGGCAGGATTCTCCTTCCTCCCGAATTCGGTGCCGTCTACTCTCACCGTTATCCCTGAGGGCGACCATTCCAACTCGTATACGTGATAATCGTCGGTCCAGTAGCTCGACGATGACTTCTTCGACATCGTATCTTGCCTGATCGGACCCTCCGCCGAAACTACTGCTCCAGCTCTCAATTCACGACCGTCCAGACTCTCTCCGGTAACCGAGTGCAAATTTCGGTTACCGACCACGCTCGCGATCCTCAACTCTCCCGAGTGGTAACCAACCCCGTACGCCGGGTCCACTGGGACCAGCTTTATGACTATGAGAAAATGACGACGATCGATCTTTATGATCTTAATCTCAGTCTCAATCTAAAAAATTACCAGGGTAAATCCAGTCGCCTTGCGGAAGTTTGGCTCGAACTTGAACTCTTCCGTAGAGCAGACCGAAGGTCTGCTTGGTATCGATCAGCCCCGAAGATACGGGTGGTAGAATGTGGAAGCCTTGTCCCGTTCTCTCGCAATCTTCCGTTCCTATTCGACCCGTGCAACTGAGTACGAAAGAGATTAGCAACATTTCTAGCGATCAAAAAGATGAGGAACCGCAGAGCTGTACCGACCCTGAGAGTATCAGGTTTCCACGACGTACGAATTGCTCCTCGTATTGACTCTCCAACAGCGTTGGCCTGATGCGGAGCTCCCCGTCTTTCGCAGATACATTTTCATCTTGATACACGACAAACTCATAGTCCTGCGGGATGAGAAGACAAGCATATTCAACGTTTTGAGATTGAATTTCAAGTTCCTTTCGCACGACCCACGTACCGGCGTTCCTGAAAATTCTTTAACTACTCTCCACCGATCGGACAGTGCCTGATTGAACTGTTCTTCGAATAAAAGTTGTCCGACGCAGGGCTGTTCTCTGTTGTAAAAGGTGCTCGATCGGCGGCAATTTGAGTCAGTGTTTCCCCGATTGACCAGCGGAAATTCGATCGTCGATGAGGATGGCGTCACTACAGGACCGTCAGAAGTGTGCACGCTCAAATCATAGTTGTAAAACTCTGTAACAAGAGTGAAGAATTATTATTGATAAATGGTTTTTTGTATTTACGAATACCGATGAGCGATCGCTACTTGTGACTCGGTGAACCTGATCCAGAAGATTGTAGCCGAGACCCTCGTAGACGACGTGAATCCATAGATAAATTACGTCCCCAGATTTCAGACGAGACGTGTGATCCTCGTAGGTCCATCGATTGTTCTTTACTTTTACTATGTCTCTAGCTATCGTTCCTGCTTCGAGACCCTCAAAGTCTGTGTTGAAATTAGCGTGGTATGCGACTAGTGAGATTCCATCTTCGTCTGAACAATGTTAAAACCTTTAGTTGCGCTCATCAATTTCATCATTTGGCAATTAAATTCAGTTCCTTTTCCCCAAACTCACGAGGTATGGAGAAATGGACTCCTCGTGGATACAAGGGGCGGATCGTCGGCGTCGGAGGAGTGTATTGCGCGGAACACACAGTTGTCTTTAGGAGCTGTAGAGCCAAGAGAGGTAAAGCCAGAGCAGAGGCGGTCCGAGTCCATTTTGATTTCATCTTTTATCTGTCGATTGAATCACATTCAGAGATATACATGAGTCGGATCACCTTCGAACAATGACCGGTTGGCATGATTGAAAACAAGAGCTCACTGAGTCTCCTATTGCAAGTATTACTTTGAAAAAAAAGTGTGATGTCGAAGATGCTGAGGATCTGTAGCGGTAGATCAATTTGGCACGCAACGCCCATACAATCAAAAATCTTTATTAATATTTGTAATTGCCTCATGTGGTAGAGGCCACCCCTGGTGAAAATAATTTCTACGCCAAACTACGAAAAGAATCTACGAAAAAGTATCGGATTTCGGACTTTTCGTAGTTTATTTTTACGCCAGATTTTGTACAGAGTAGTAGTTTTTCGTAGATAGTTGTAGAATGAAATTCGATGTCTATATGAATTGTCGTTTCTAGGTATTCATAGTTTATCGTAGTTCCTCGTAGTTTTTTCGTAGATAGTTGTAGAAGCCAGTTTCGGGATTGTACCTGGATCCTACCCGTACCGCAATTTAATAAACGAAGCGATTTCATAGTAATTCGACCTATTTTTAGAAAAAATCTACTCAACGTTGATGGAATTATTGAATTTAAAATTAAAAAAAAAAATTTACCCCCAGAAGGATTTGAACCTAGCTCACTTTTAGGGGCCACCCATCCAAGTACTGACCGCGTCCGATGTTGCTTAACCTCGGTGATCCCCAGATGTATGGTCTTCAACTCGCCCAAATTCATCTCCTTGCAGAACTTGACATTTTCTGGCAACATGAAGTTAGTGACTGACATGGAACTTCAACTGAATATTTGAAAAGCTTTGTCACGTTAAGCTTCATATTCTGCCAGCTTTTCGTAGAAAATCATACATTATAGTAATTTTGCGTAGAAATTCGTACTATTCAACAAACAATCGCCAAAGTTTAATCAAATCCTTCCGGCAATTAGACTTTTCACTTTTGTTGTAGAAAATTCTAAATTATCGTAATTTTTTGTAGTTTTATACTTGCGATCTACGTAAAAAGATTCTCATACATTTCAGTCGTAAATTTCTGTAAATGTTCGTAGATATTCATAGTTTGTGCAATTCTTATCTACCATATTCCGTAAAATTTACGAAAATTTTTTCGGGTTGATCATGGTCGTAGATTTTCGTAATCTTTCGTAGATATTTGTAGTAAAGATATTCTGTTGCTTGAAAGATGTAAATTTCCATAATTAATCATGAAATTTTGTAGTTTTCTACTTCCGGAACTACGAAAGACTACGAAAAATTACGAGAAATTGCAAACAATTCCGATTTTCTGAACATTTCTACGATTTGACAGTTTTTGTAGTTTGACGTGAAAATTATTTTTACCAGGGATATTCCGTTGTCGGGAAACTGTAGATTTTTGTAATTGTTCATGAAAATCCGTAGTTTTCCACTGCCAAAACTACGAAAAACTACGACAAATCAAGACAAGAACATTCAGCTTCATTCCGTTTGTAGATTTTCGTAGATTCCCGTAGATACTCGTAGAACTGATATTCCGTTGTGGGAAAACTGTAGATTTTCGTAATTGTTCAAGAAAATCCGTAGTTTTCCACTTCCAAAACTACGAAAAACTACGACAACTCAAGACAAGAACATTCAGCTTCATTCCGTTTGTAGATATTCGTAGATTCCCGTAGATACTCGTAGAACTGATATTCCGTTGTGGGAAAACTGTAGATTTTCGTAATTGTTCATGAAAATTCGTAGTTTTCTACTTCCAAAACTACGAACAACTACGACAAATTACGAAAAATTATGAATTATTACGAAAAACCTCGTTTTTCTACGCATTTTTACGCTTCGGTATTTTTCGTAGTTTGGCGTAGAAATTATTTTCACCAGGGACTCGGCATTGGTCGCATATTGAGTAATAAATCTTGTTTTGGGTAAACAACTTCGGTTCTCTTTTGTATGTAATTCTTGGCTGCTGTAATTGATATCGTGCCTAATGGCAAAAGGTCGTAAGCGCCATTATTCGACCTTTTGCCGTTTCTAATGGCAAAAGGGCGAACAATTTTTTTTTTTCCGGATTTCGACTGAGGACGTTCGATGCCGTTCGAATCAAATCAATTTCTTCATGTATTGTGACTACTTTCACCCATTTCCAAAGAAAACCGAAGTCAAGGAACATGAATTGCAGAAAAAAAAAAATTATTCGCCCTTATGCCATTAGTCGACCCAGCGAAACGACAAAAAGTCGAACAAAATTTTTTTTTTTCTCAAATCGCTCCGAAAACACTCGAAACGCGAAGATCTATCGAAATTTTTAACTTTTGAATATTCATGCAAAAAGTCCAAACTGAGGAGAAAAAAAAAAACTTATTCGCCCTTATGCCATTAGCCAACCCAGCGAAACGACAAAAAGTCGAACAAAATTTTTTTTTCTCAAATCGCTCCGAAAACAATCGAAACGCGAAGATCTATTGAAATTTTCAACTTCTGAACATGCATCCAAAAAGTCGAATCTCAGGAGAAAAAAAATCTTTGATCGTGAAATTTATTTCCTATAAGGGTGGCACTTACGACTTTTTGCATGAATGTTTCAGAACTTGGAAATTTCAACAGATCTTCGCGATTCGAGTGTTTTCGGAGCGATTTGAGAAAAAAAAATTTTTTGTTCGACTTTTTGTCGTTTCGCTGGGTCGACTAATGGCATAAGGGCGAATAATTTTTTTTTTTTTTCTCCTCAGATTCGACTTTTCGGATGGATGTTCAGAAGTCGAAAATTTTAATAGATCTTCGCGTTTCGAGTGTTTTCGGAGCGATTTGAGAAAAAAAAATTTTTGTTCGACTTTTTGTCGTTTCGCTGGGTCGACTAATGGCATAAGGGCCAATATATTTTTTTTTTTTTATTTAGTGTCAAAATGGTAAAAAAATTCGTTTTTCTGTTGTTTTCGGTCCGTTTTGTGCAAAAGTTCTGAAAATGCATCAATGAATTGAAATTCAGGTTTTTTAAACATCACCGGAAAATATCGTAATTTTTGGCGGATAGGACCTTTTGCGCTTAAGTTTTTTATTTCCTAATTTCAATGGATCTATGCGTGTTTCACGTTTCTAAAGCGATTGCAACGAAAAAAATTTTTTGTTCGCCCTTTTGCCACCAAAATCGCATTTTTGGCGCTTACGACCTTTTGCCATTAGACACGCGATATGCTTTTGTATAGGTATAGACCGAATCAAGAGACTCGGTATAGTCTGCGCGCCAAGTACATTAAAAATTTTTTTTTTTTTCTTTCATATAACACAGGTCCAGTCAGTATAGACTTTGACCCTCGAAAAATGTAATTTGCCCTCGGGCGGGTCACTGGGAGTGTAAATTTCAAATGGCGACCAAATTGTGCTTTTGCTTGTTTTCGAAAAAAACGGTTTTTCTCGAATAGCTCGGCCATTTTTGATTCTAACGAAAAACCATAAGGACAAACGTTGTAGGAAATTTGATTTTCTACAAGTTTGGTCATATTCCTTATAGCTGAAAAGTTGAAAATAAACGAGATAATGCAACTTTTTTAAATTTCGAACGTTTTTTTAAGTGTAAATAAAAAAAAAAAAAAATGAAAATTCACGTTAGTTCTGGCTATTTTAGGTCTTGTATTATTTTTGTTTTCAGATAACTTATTATGAGTTTCTAAGTTATTTGGAATAGTTATATCTATTCGCCCCCCACAAAGTAATCTGGATTTGTTTTCCAAACATTGTGATATCGGTCTTTACATGTGTAGGTATGCATGAATACATTAATTATTTTTCTTATGTTTATTCGGATCTGTGTATCATTCTAAATTAGCCAATTATAGCTCGATAAGTTTATTTGGACGATAGTAATGATCATCGTGGGGACAATATATGACGTCAAATTATAATGTAACAGGCGATTTCGATATGATTCCATATCAATCTAATTATCGCACCTAATGAACTGACGTTATTGTTCAATTTTGAGTTTGATCGAATCGAATGATACAATATTCGACATGATCAAACAATTAAAGTCAGTATAAATAATTCGAGTCGAGAATGTCAGCTGAATTATGAAACTGAGTATAAAGATACTAAACTGCATTCTAATGCAAGTGATGAATTTATCAGTGGAGTATGATGAGTAAATAAATATAGAGGCTGTGATAATAACGTGCGCAAATTCAGTTGCTTGTTTGTTCACGTCGTATCTAAAGAAGATTAAACAAAAAATCGGTAATCAGCTCGTACGTATTGCAAAATCAACGACTTGGCGGAAAAGGAAACACATTATTAAACGAAAGAAATTTAGCAAAATGCTGCGACGATAACAGCAGCTACAAAGACAGTTGAATGATAAAATTGATAAAAACACACCGAAATTGGCAATAGATCGAGCGATTCTACATTGCTCGACGTATCCATTTTGAACCTGCAGCTACTTACAACAAATAATATGAAGTTATGGATATGAAGAATCACATGGTAGATTGATCACGAATAGAATATTGTTTACTGCAGTGCTGATGGAATTATAATTACCCACGCAATCGAGATTCGAAGAATCCAACGGTATCGGTAGGCAGGTATCCTATTCTGCGTGTTCTATCCTCGTTCCATGAGGTCTGACCGTAATTTGTGGTATAAATGTATAAACCGCGAACGAGAACCTGAATATCGTGTATTATAGCAGAGGAAAGAGACGGGATACTCACATTTTTAGACGGCAGTTGAAAACAAGCGCAAAGATCACCTTCATACATACATTTATCCGCTCGTATGTGGTATAGCGTACGTGTATCGCGAGATGAGCAACAGGGAAAACCGGAATGGCCAAGTTCTTAACATTCTGTTTTATAGCATATATGTATATATAAAATTAGTTACCGCAGTCGTGCGTCACTTTGGTGACTCGCTACACACATTTACCTATCGTTTCCGTACGAATCATTGAGGGGAGGCTAGTCATGCTCACCCTTGCGATGTGGATGGGGCATAACATGCCAAATCGACCTACCGGTGACCCTCGACCTCTCAGATGTCGTCCATGATTTTTTGGCTCGTTCTTTCTACTCTGAACAGCAATTACAATTTTTTTTATATTTTTTAAAATAAATTTGAGCGCGTGGTGAATTTTCAAAGTTTTTTTTTTTTTCAACACCTCGATGGCCGTGACCGAAAAATCAGATAAAATTCTCGAAAAGTCTCTGTCAAAGATGAAAATTTTTGACGCGAATTGCATAATGTCCAAAGTTTTCCTTCGCCCTGATTTTTAGATTTTTCAATTAAAAAATTGAATTTTTACAGATTTTTCCATTTGAAAAAAAACTTTGTAAATTCACCACGCACTCAAATTCATTTAGAAAAATCTGTAAAAAATTCTAATTGCTATTTAGAGTAGAAAGAATGACGAAAAAAATCATGGACCAGATTTGAGAGGTCGAGGGTCACCGGCAGGTCGATTTCCCATGGAATGCCCCAGATATATTTCTTGGACTCTGTCATTAGTTGAGAAGAGGCCATATGATCACGTTCTGCTCGTGGCAGGGAAGTAGGACGAGTCAAAAGAACAAAGTTGTGCTCTGCGCGAGACTCCACCGTGGCTCTTTTGATGTCCAGGCTGGGGCTTGAACGGACACACTTTTTTGGGATCGTATACGAATGTCTAGAAGAGTCTACTCTGATTACAGAGTAATTTCGAGGCCATGGGAACTATGCAACGAGATCCAAAAAAGTGTGATGCGTTCGTACTCCCGCCTGCACATCAAGAGACCCGGTAGAGTCTCGCGCCAAGCACAAGAGTCTCCGTATGCGGCGTGATTGTCATTTATATTTCAAGATTAGTATTCTTTTGGCGTTTTTTTTTCCTCTGTCCCACTTCAGGAGTTTGGAATAATCTCTAAATCTGCGAACTTATGGTAGACCCCAAGGCTCGGGTAATTCCAGACGTTGTGGTGGGAATCAGATTCTTGGCAATATGTTTATATACAGCTCCGACTAGGGGCTTATATAATCAGATTCGACTAGTTATTGATACGTATTCAAGCAACTTTCGCGAGCCAAGAATAAATCAGCTATAACTGTTGCTTTATTGATCCTGAAAACGTACCTGCGTGTTTGTGCGTTTGGCGCGAAAAACCTCCTCCTCGAAATCAAATACGTGCATATCGCGAAATACTTGTGTGGTGCACAAGTGCACTCCTTATCGTCTGAGATAGCTATCTGACCGCGTCTGACTCCCAGTTGTTGGTGTCCGTTCGACGTCTGATATCCAGTATATAGATAATTTTACATACAAGCATATGAGTATATCTCGTCACTCTATGTACCACATAAGCGTCACGCTACTGTTTTTTAGATTTCATTCTTACTTTTTGATTTTGTTAGGCTTATTATTGTCGCAGTTTATCACCACGAGACGTTTGCCGCTGACCTAACTGATCTCCATTTATTATTTATAGAGAAATAAGTGGCTGACCTGCATTATAAATATAAAAATATGCACACGAATATTATTGCGATCATCCAGAGACCTTCAACTAATTCGCAACTATATTACCCACAGAAAAATTGCAGCCTCTCAATCTTAGCCATGTTAAACTTTTTAATTAGCTGCAAAAAAAATGCAACGACCTCTGTACAGCTATGTACTTGTTGGAAAATCGTTGGGCTAATATCAAATCGGCGTATTATGCTAATATTTTGTCATAATTTTCGGATTTCAATTATAGGTGTCACGATTACTATTATAATTTTTTTTTTTATCAGTCTTCAACGGTTTATTAGCGCACGCACTTTGACACCACCCAGGGAGTCGCATGACCCGGCGTGGGTTAAACTGTCTGCGCACATACACTGTGTATATAATCTAAGTAACGTAACACATGGACACATCATCGTAGGGTTACGAGCTCCAATCGCAAGAAAGAAAGATGATCGTTTATCGTTTCTACATAAATACCAGAGCAAAGTATGAAAACGACTTAGTTGATCGTGGAGCCTTACGAATTTGTGCTACAGCTCTTTATTCATTTACAAATCATATACCTATCAACGAATTTGGTTGAAAAACATAACTGAAAGAGAAACATGATTAGTACGTATTCGTTCAATTTATTCGCACACTCTTCACAAATATCTGGAAATTTTTATTCCTGTTTCAATTATACGTACGACAGGTGCCATTCCGGAGGAATATAAAACACACACAAGCAATGACTTTTTTTGTTCACAATGAGGACCCGACGATAAGAATTTTCAAGTGACTTGCGTTATTCGCTGACTTGAGTGATTCGTGATAAATCAAAACTTCCGTCTAGTTTTTTCGTCGTGTCTACGAACATTTTTGTTTTTGGGCTTCTGTGGAAATTTCAATTGTCGCTTTGTTGAATATTTTCAAAAATTTTCAATTCAAATACAGAGTACAATGGTGGCCTTGGAGTTATGACACAAATTAATACCAAATACTGACCTTGCAGTTTACAGTCTCCGATGTTGAGGATTTGTTCAATTTTCCACTTTTTCATTTCAAGACTAAAAAATCACGTTTATCTCACTTTCTACACTACAGGCATAGATTATTTCAATAAGTTATATAATTATTGTACCGAAAATCTCTTTCGCATGATGCAGAGCTCGAGGTTGATTTAGTCGAGAATGTCCCTCAGCGTCGACGCATGTCAGCGATCGAAAGAGCCAAAGAAAAGGAACACATAAACGGGGTTGTTTCCGGAAAGAACGTTCTAGTAACCGGGGGTGTGAGCGGTCTCGGGGCAGCTTACGTTAAAGTTTTATTGCAGCACGAAGTCAACGTGAGTTTGAGTACAATATTGAAAAATCAAAAAAATCAAAATTAAAACGACAAAAATGAAATCGTGTCATTTTAGAGAATAACGATCGTCGATGTAGACGATTTGAACGGACGTAAGGCCGTGGCAGCGATAAACAAGACCACCGGATATGAAAGAGCATTCTACTTTCATGCAGATGTTGCTAAACACGAGGAAATGATTGGTGAGTCATATTTCCCATCATTATGTGTCTTTAATAACGAAAAAGAGATTGTTTTCCGAAATTCTCAATTCGAATCGTGATCCGACCATTGCAGCTGACGAAAATCATACAACTTTCCGGTTATCAAGTATTCTTGATAATTTATCTCAGTTCTTGTATTATTGAGTCGGTATAGATTTTCATTTGAATGAAAAGCTTGTAGGTAATTCTTCAAATTTTCGAACTGGTTCGAAACCTGTTACGTCAGCTTCGCAAGAACGCCACGGATCAAACGCGCGGTATAGCGTATGTTCACCAAGTTGCATATTCTCAGGCGTTTTCATACAGCTTTTCTGATCTGTGTGGCTGTGCAGACGATGAAACACGTGGATAATTCGATTTTAATTCATGTTGTTTTCAGCTGCGTTCAAAGAGGCCGACGAATCAATGGATGGCATCGATATTGTGATAAACAACGCCGGAATACTAGACGAGAGAAGATGGGAGAGAGAAATCGCCGTCAATATCGTGAGTAAATCATTCATACAGGACCAGAATATTATCATTATTATCAATATCGTGGTCTTTTATGAAACAATTCATACCGACACGATATCGACACTATTATTATCGCGAGTTTACTGATCTCGGTCGAAGCGTCGCCAAGTTTTTAAACCTAGAAGTGTAAAAACTGCAAATTTATCTTTCGCCAGCCGATGAATACAATATTATAGGTATATAAAAGCTCGTCCTTGCCAAAATACATTCATATACTATGTATGTAATATCTTATAGCGTCGATTTCTTGTCTTATACTGTTGAAATGAACCGTACGATATCATAGTTCAACGTCTTCATCATTATAGTCGTAAGTAAGTAAGACATGGAATAACAAACTCAAAATGTATAAACCGTAGGTTTTACACTATTGGTAACGTTGACGTTTTGAAAAATAATATGGGGTGATATTTTGCAGTCTTGTAGATCCTAGAGATCGAAAAATGTTATAGTACAACAATAAATTTGATTCAAAAAAATCTTTTTGTTCAAAATGTTGTAAAGTACAATTCTGAGAATTGTAAAAGCAATATTGAGTCCGTATGTATTCGATCCGCAGAATGGGAGTGTATCTTGTGCGCTCCTGGCCATCGAACACATGTCAAAGGACAAGGGTGGCCGCGGAGGAGTTTTGGTCAATATAGCACAGCATTCGAATACCGAAACGAGCGCTCAGCTACCGATATACACAGCTACGAAATGGGCGATCATCGGCTTCTCAAAATCTTTAGGGGTAAATTACGTGAAAAGCTTTTCTCTTTTTTTTCCATCTGTACACGAGTATTAATCCTGCAGAGTTTTCCAAATATTTGTATACCTCATTCCGTTTTCAGGCTCCGTATCATTTTGAACAGCGCGGAATCCGGATCATGACCTTGTGTCCGGGGCTCACGGAAACTGTTATGACCGTTGACAGCCCCAACAAGCTACTTTCTAGGGTCATGAAAGCGGACTTTGTTAAAAATCTAGAACAGCTACCGATACAGACGTAAGTAAAATGCAGGTCCTCAAGTTCCACAAGATCTCCTTGAGCTTGCTGATCGGTTGAATATTGTCGAATCCCAGGCCATACGTTGTTGCGAAGGGGTTGATGACCATTTTGTGGAACGGTGAACACGGCAGCATTTGGGTAATCGAAAATGGAGGACTTCCTTACGAAGTATGTATTCCAGAGCCCCAAAGTCTGCGACGTTCATTCAAGAATGATCATGTCAGAGAAGAGGAATCGACCGAGAAAATACTAGCTACAGAGAGCAATGGGGATCTTCAACCTTCCAATATAGGCTTGGCTTCATGTGCTTAATGATCGAACATCAACAGCTTTCTGACTGTCTCTATGAACGACCAATCACTTGAACCCAATCCACGATATGATTACTACGGCGTGTTGGTAGAAAAAATTCTTGACTTTGAGAGAAAATTGTCAAAGTCGCAGGTGTACATAAAATTATGATACAAGAGTGTATATTGTATTATTATTTAATTGTTACGAGGTATAGAATCTCCAAATCCAGATCGTTTTCGTTTTCCAAACATGTAGCGAAAGGAAGGACCAAATTAAGTTTCTTTAATCACTGTTACAATGCTCGTTGTATATAATTATAGTTGACAATCGGAGGTAGTAAATTTTTTATCAATTAAAATTATAAATATTTATACTACGACAATGGTATATTTTTACTTTCCACCTTCATCTACCGACTATCCAATATTCATTCATCCCAAGATGCTATTCATAAAATTTAATTTTCAAATTCTTTATATCATATTCATGGAAAATTATATAAATTCAACATTTATTATTTGAATTTACGCGCCACTCCCCTGTCTGACCAATGCTGAGGCTGACTACTGTTCACGTCTGCGCTGCACGGATTGGTTTCGGAATTGTAACTTGGAAAGTCAGAATAACAGAGAAAACTACAATCTGTTCACGTTCATCAGCGATATGTATCTAGTATCTACATTGAGACTGTCGGTGTCTAACAATAGATCAGCGTCCACAATGCTTCTGCTAGCTATGCTTGCGCCAATTATCTTTCGATATTGTCAGAATGTATTGTTGCCACCGTGCATATTATACACGATCTTCGTAACTTGTTGACAACCCGGTCATCTTGACACAGTTACATAGGAATTTGCATAAAAAAAAGCGCCATAGTAGCGCCAAAGTACGTATATGCATGCATAAAAGCATGTGCCGGTGATTTGGTGCTTTTTCCGTCACCTGTACACAGGCCTAAAGCTCCACCCTGTTTTTGCAACGGTGTAGGTGAACGTCTGTGTGTACAGCCATGTACAGGTATAGAAGAAGCTCTACAGTACAGTCACAGTGGTCGCTACCGCGCCGCGAGCTTTCGACTGGCTGCACCAAGGTCCGGGTCGCCAAAAATTGGGGCGTGGTGGGGACTCTGGATACTGGGAAACGGGACCTCACCGACGCACACATACGATATACACCCCTGGCTCCGGAGTTGGGGTAGTAGTGCTTTCCCGCGAACTAGATATGTAGCCGTCCAAGGTTTATTTTCGTTGATACAGGCGCGACTCTTACACAGCTTATAGCCAGTATCAAATACTTTTATCTCCGATCTCACGACAATCAAATTGTACATTGATTTGAGGTCTACGTGAAATAGTCATTGGATGTTACAGTTTGACGACAGTGCGACGATGGTTGATGATGTACTCTGTGGAGTGCAAACACTGCAGTAGGGTGTCGCCCTTAGCCGTTCCCTGTTCTACCTCCCGCTACCGCCACCGCCGCCGGCTGCGCTTGCAAGACAAAGTAGTAGTAGTCGATGGTAGTCGTCAGCCGTGAGCCACGATCGACAGACACGAGGCGCGGCGGGTGTATCCGCAGCTATTACGTTCGGGTGCCGTGTCACTTGCGTAAAATCAATGTATTATACCGGTTAGGCCTACTCTCCGTATTCCTAGCCGCCGGAACCTTTAACCTCCGTGGGATGTAATATTGTCGCGCCGCGGGAGACACGGGACACGGTTACACGGACGGGACACCTCGCGCATGTGTGACCACACACGCAGCATACAATGTATTATGCAGGATTGTCAAAAGTATTTGCGATACACCTACCAACCCCTACCTGTAAATCTGTGATGTAATGTCTAATATATTTAATATATCCACCTTGTTTAGATGTGCTAAAAATTATTTATCTGTGCCATAATAAAAGCCGATGGTTTAAATAAATTTACTGTGCGAGGGTGAAAGTGCAACGCAATTTTGAATAATTTTTTTACATAAAAAAAAAACACTAGTAATAATAATAATAATTCTAATGGTAGAACTAAGAATTATACAATTATCGAAATAATCGTTCAATTGTTCGTCTTTTGTTTTTACTAATTTTTCAAAAGAGCGTGCCCACAGTCGTAGTACGTGTCGTGTCTAGCCTTTCGTATTTTACTACGTGTGGTATAAAGGTCATCAGCTTCTAAAATAGTCACTTACCTACCACTCGTACGTGTATATCGTAGATACATAGCATAAAATAGATCGCCAGGGTCTATAATCCGACTTCAGCTGGGTCTGACTATCATGCGGCTATACTCACTTATTCATACCCATGAAGCTGATCCCAGGCTCGATTAATAAACTATAAACTCCTGTATGGGTGTATAGATTATATATTCGTACGCGACCCGCCCTCTAAGGATAATATATTTATTATATTATACTTTGAATTTTTTTTTGTTTTACCCGAAACCAATAATCGTTTAATTCATTAAAGTACCGCTTCACCGAATCGCCGATATATAATCAGCGACGCTCATCGTCGACCTAAAAACAATCTGATAATTGACATTGGTATAAGGCGAGGGGACGAAATATGATGACAATGACGAGGAGATCCGTAAGTATATTGACTACCGTGTCAGGGTGTCGATGAGCCCCATGGAGACACCTGAGTATATGCAACCGAGATGACATTGCGTTCTATCCGGTAACAATTGATGTCGTCTTGGTTGCACATATCCAGGGGTAACCATGGGGCTCATCGATACCGTGACCCGGTATACACCTGTTTAGAGTCTCTAGAGTTTATGTAGTCAAGTTTTTATCCCTGTCTGTTCCATTCGTTTCGAATGTCAGGTCAAATAGCTCCGTATACGTACGTTTCATGGCAGGCACAGGGTAGTAATAACCAGACTAGTAGTGATACCCGGTAAGAGGTCGGCCACGTTCAGGGGACTATAGCCCGTAACAAAATCGTTACCAAAAGACCCCCGAGTTTTTACACCTTTCTGTGAATAATTCCAGCGAAATGTATTCGTAGAATTTTTCTTATCTCTTTTATTCACGGGTCACAAAGTAGTCGACAATTTGATGGCCAGTTTTGTATTCGGTAAAAATATTCGAATAATCGCAATTTGCACCAAATACATTTAATGTGAATTGGAATGTGAAAGAAGCCAAAGTTGAGTTTTTGGTATGGTACCATGACACCAAATAATGATATGAATTACAGATAACAATTGGAGCAGAGAGTTTAGAAAAATGGAAAAAAGGAGGAACGGGAGAGCAACGAGTATGGTCTCGGTCTTTGGAATGAAGAATGTGCTCCTGTGGTTTTTATCATCGTCAGCAGAGACATTACTTCAGCAATAATATAGTAAAAACATCCATCGAAATTACATACCGCAGCAATGTTATAGTTGGGATAACTATTGCTGCAGTTTTTAAGACTTTGCGCTTGCGCACGGAGAGATGAGTGATCTACAGGCCACCCTCGAGTTCTCCCTCGAACTATGCAAGTTCTACAATGTGGATTTGTTCCAGCGCGGGTGAGCTTCACTCCTTCGCTATCGATAGATCACAAATATTGTTAATTTCTTGTTTTTTTCCAGGTATTACCAGATACGAACGGCTCTCAGAGTGTCACCAAAATTACCGGTCAAAGTTGAAGTAAACCAGTTACGAAATCGTAAGTTCAATTCGGTCTTAGTTGTTTCAGGAGATTTAGATAGGAATTTATCCATGCTACAGATTCCTTAGAAGAGCCGGGTACCAGCAAGAGATTCCAGATCCTATATCGTAACGAAGAAGTCACATTGGGCACCTCGGTACTATTCCGGGCCCATGTCCTGGTGCATAGTCACAGAATCGAGGAAACTCTTTCTAGGACTCATTTCAGTCTCGGTGTCGAGTTATGGTTCAGCGAGCCGACTCAACCAGGCAATATGACTTGCGTGTCCTCAAGGTACGCCTCCAGTGGATCAAAATGTCAGCACCGTGATCTGTTCGTTCTGTTTCAACCTTTCAGAGCTCTTCAGCTGAACTTCACCCCGACCAAAGGCCTCCATTACCATCTACCCGTGCTCTTCGATTATTTTCATCTCGCAGCCGTCTCTATCACCATTCATGTTTGTCTAGTCGCTCTTCACCAGCCGTACATAAAGTTAGTAGCATTCGTGTGCGAGCGCTCGCATCAGACGATGTATGGTCACTAAAGTTTCTCTTACGTTGTTTATTTCCATGTCTCAATCATTCCTCACGCAGAAAAAGTATTTTGCATTACGTACAAAGCTGGTGAGTGTCTAAACTTCCCGTTCCCGTTCCCGATCCATTTCATATCTACTATTCTGACTCTCGTTCCCATTGCAGCGCTCCTCGAGGAGGCAAGCCGTGGCTGCAATCCAAACAGGCTACTGCAGGGAACGAGGAGAGCAAAATTTTATTCAAGAACATCGTAAGTTTGATGAAACATAGTTTTGTTTGTAAGCGAGTAAAGGTAAACTGATACTCTTGTTGATGTTGAAAGGAACACACCACTCGTTGCGTCGGATCTTCGACGAGGATACATCATGCTCAGCTTGTCCAACAGGAAGTGATACGTCTATTGCTGTCGGCCCGCGAATCGTTACTACTTGAAATGGCAGACTTGGCTCGTCTCCTCCCTTCGTGGCAGCAAAGGGCTCTTGAATTGGCGCAAAATACTCACAAGGAAATAACTAAGGTCTATTACCCTCACGTTTCGGTACCTTGAAACAAATGAGATGAGAAAGAAGTCGTAGTTGGACAATCAACTAATTGAACAATAATTTGTCAGATGATGAACACCGAAGATGCCGACATAGCGCAACTGTGTGCTCAAAATATAGTTTTGTGGCAACACTTTCTGGAGGCGTTTTCCGGTCGTCAGGCAGTTCACGAACATCTGGCTCACGTCCACCATCAGCTAAGAGTATGTTGATCGACCGATCACTTGGGATCGAATGCATTCTTCACACGCCATTCTTTGTATGCTAATCAGAAGAACTTGAACGATTGACTAAAATTTAGGTCAACAGATTCGCAGAAGGTTTTTTCGTTTTGGGAAATCCTCGAACTTCAGCCGCAGGCTGCTACGACGCAAACTATCAGTCTTACCAGGCGGTAAGCGAGGCCGCTCGTAGGTCTCGATACCTTTCCTCTCTACCGCCGCTTCCTGTTCATTGTCTAGAACTCGATGGAGATTTTCACTCCCTTCCTTTAATTTTCGAGGATCAGTATGCCGACATGCAACACAGACACCGGAACAGCGGTGAGTACACGTCGAAGAAGTGTTCTTACTCTTGATCTTGAAAAATATCCTCACCAGTTCCCAGCATGGATGACTGCAGCTGTGGGATCACTGCGATACTAGAAAAACGTTCCACCGACTTGTGGTCCCCAAGAAACGAGACCCTCCCGCAACAAGGCGTTGGGTCTGTTCATGGTCGCGTTGTTCCGGCGCCGTCGACACTTCCGGCGAGACACAGCAAGTCCCTTGACCAATTGGGACCGGAATTAATACCACCGCAGATTCCTACCCCCGCTAAAACCCTCCCCAGGTCGACGTCGACGCAGCTCATCCCTCGTCACAGAGCCGCCTTCAATAACGGCACCCTTCCCGCAACCGTTCCAAGTTCTAGAAACAGACATCCGTCTACCACGCAACACAGCGGACTTTTCTTCGCGTCCCGACAGCAGGCATGCTCCGCACCAAATCCGTCTCTCGGTACTACGCCTGTCGCCACTTTACCCAGGGCCAAATCCACACAGATTCTCGTACCGCATGGTGGACATCAGCAAGCTGGTAAGAAGAAACGTTAAAGACACTCAGGAGTTGGGTGTGTCTTTTAAATAATCGTGATTTTACTTTGGTTGAAGGCCAACGGCATCCGGCAAACAATAGCAACGCGGATTCTTCCTCGATCACCTCGCTCCTAGCAGCCATGTTCCCCGAACTTCCTTTGAACGGATATTTTCCAGGATATCGTCCCGCATCTGCAGCGACAGGCGAGCACCTCTCATCGCGAGCCTTGTATCAGACGATTCCCTCCAACCCGTGCATGGGACCTCTGGGTGTTGTCCAGCCAGGAGATCGCCTGGTTTCGGAGAGTTCCTCCAACAAGTCCAGAGGGTTTAGAGAAAAAGACGTGAGCTCGAGATCTCCTGAGAACCGGAAGGCCAGAGCTGAGGCTCGCAGTCATTACGGAACTACTTATCAACCGTTGACGAACCGATCCCCCGGCTTATCGACATGCAAATCTGAGTTTAAGGACGTCGACGATAAGGCAAGGTCCAGAATTTCTTATAGCGAAACTCTGGACCGTACACCTAGAGAGAAAAGACATGTCCAAGAACAAAAAAAGTATCAAACCAACAGCCTCCAGTTTTGGAGATCTCATTACGCGGCTCATCAGCCCAACGGTACATCCGATCCTGGTGATTCCTCGAGAAAGACTAATGTCAATGGCAGGAACATTGATGATTTCGATTTTCCATTTCCTGGCTCCCTGGGTCGACCGATCAGGATCAGAGAGCCGCCTCATCAGCAGCAAGAAAGTATAGAGCGATTAAAATGCCTTAATAAAAGTATAGATAGATTTTCCGACCTACTTGTAATACAGGGAAACGAGCTTCGAGGCTCACAAACTGAGAGAATATTTTCCAAAGACGGGAACAATCCTCCGGCCCAAAAACATGGCAGAAATAACACAAGGCTACAGGATCAAAGAGACAAGCAGAATAAACCGCGGTACGAAATTATCCCCGTTAAGACAGAATCTCCCGGCTATAAACGCAGGGAGAGAAATACCAGGAGGCCTCATTCCGCACCGGCGATAGAAGCAGAGAATCTTGATCCAAGCTCCAGGAAATGCGGTCACAGGCCTAGAAAACCAGCTCCTTTACCTTATGGCTATAAAAACAGGCAGATTCCGGGGTCTAAGGTAGCGTCGAACGTTCGCGAGGTCGAGAACAACAACACTATCATCCTCAAGGTCGAACCTTTGAGGCAAAGCGCGACGGGGGATAAGAGCGGTGCGGATAATCCAATCAGTGCGGATCCCTCAGCGGGTACCGCGACTCGGCTTCGGTGCGCCAGTGTTCCTGCGGAACAGAATAGAGTCGTTGTACCCCGGAGCGCAATTTCTTTACCCTGTATGCCTACCAGCGATGGAAAAGACGGTTATGGAACTAGTTTTCCAGTTATCTCGAGCCTATTGAGCAGCCCACCTTCCACCAGACCGAGCAGCCTCACGACGAGCTCGAGCTCCAGTAATTTGACGTCGGAGTGTTCGGGGTGGGTCAGCAGCGGCGACACTTCGAGCTCTGAGAACCAGGCGTTGAAATTATCGGGGCAAGAATTGAGGCAAAAGTTATCAAAGATTGCCGGAAAATCGAAAAACGATGTCGCAGATATACCGGAGAGGAGGGAGAACCCGATGGAACATTCTTACGAGGAGGTCAGACTCCCGCCGCCTAAAATGTTTCAGGACGAACCGCCGCCGCCTGAGGAATTTCAAGACCCACCGGCTCCGATTGATAATCCAATTTACCACGTTTACGAAACCGTAAAGAGCGTTTCGAGTAATCAGAAACAGTGCAAAACTGCGCCTTGCAGTCCGCAGAGAAACAGAATCTTGAGGGACAGAGAAAATCCGTACGTCAGTCAAGACGTGTGCTTCGATTGTTATCAGGAAGGAAAGGAAGTGCTTCAGTCGACCCAGGACCATGTCGTTAACTTTAATAAATGCAAGGAGGAATTCAAACAGCAAATGGGATTCTCCGGGAAAATATATAGGTACGATATTACCTGTCGTTGATTAGTATTTTTCGTTTCGTTCGGATCACTTTTCACGAGCTGAATATCTTTCCTTGATAAAAAGACCAGCTCCGGAAAAGTGACCTGAAAGCCAGAAGGAAACTTTGTCTTCTGTATCAGGTTTTTCCTATTTCAGGTATTCGTTATATATAGCTGCATGAACTGTACACTGTAATCACTAGCCATGCCTCCGTTCCATAACTTTGGTACATTTTCTCTAAAAGTGTGAAAGCAAGAGTTAATATCGTATGTCGTTGACCTTACCCTTGATTTGTTGGTATCCCTTTTTAGTTATTTTGAATTTAAGTTATTTTTATCTCCCGGCCCTATAGAGAGAAAAAAGGGCTCCCGACTCGACGCCATAAGCGCGCCCATTCCCTTGGAAATGGCGAACTCCCGACCCTACCGCTTCACCCTCTAAGATCCAATGTGCCTCTTAGTGACTATCCTACGCTGGCCTCGACACTGCCGTACTTCCACATCAGCGACGAGTACCGACTCTTCTCACCGGAAGGTGTTCACCTGATAATATGTGTTCATGGTCTCGACGGCAACGCGGCAGACCTCAGACTAGTCAAGACTTATCTCGAATTAGGCCTCACCGGAGCCCACCTGGACTTTCTCATGTCCGAAAGGAACCAGGTAACTGGACTCGAACAACGAATGATAATTGTCGGGCTCTAAAGGAACATTTTTCACCACGCAGGGGGACACTTTCTCAGATTTTGATACAATGACTGACCGTTTGGTATCCGAGATCCTCCATCACATCGAATCCTCGGGCCTAAGTCCATCCAAAGTTAGTTTCATCGGGCATTCTTTGGGGACCATAATCATTCGAAGCGCTCTCACCAGGCCACAGCTGAGACCGCTCTTATCACGTCTTCACACTTTTCTCAGCCTCAGCGGACCCCATCTTGGAACACTTTATAACACCAGTGGTCTAGTCAACGCAGGTTCGCACAAGCTTTTTTTTGCATTATATCACAAGCTTGTTGAAACTATCAATCTTCATATTTCCCAACAGGAATGTGGTTCATGCAGAAATGGAAGAAGTCAGGATCGCTTTTACAGCTTGCGATGAAGGACGCGGTGGACGTCAGACACTCGTTCATGTTTCGTTTGAGTCAGCGGAGTAACTTGCAATTGTTCCGACACGTTTTACTATGCGGTAGTGCTCAGGATCGTTACGTCCCGCTTCATTCCGCTAGGATTGAACTTTGCAAGGCTGCCACGCGGGACCCAACCGATCAAGGTAGACCTGACCCTGCAATCCCGGAAAGTCAATCGGTCAATAAAACTGAATTTCCCATCAGGTGCTGCGTACAGAGAAATGGTCCACAACATATTGTACCCCGTGATGTCTGCTCCTGAGATAAGCCTGGTGAGATACGACGTGCACCACGCGCTGCCTCCGACGGCTAACGCGTTAATTGGGAGAGCGGCGCACATAGCAGTTTTAGACTCTGAACTTTTCATCGAAAAGTTTTTACTCGTCGCCGGTCTAAAGTATTTCAGATAAGAATCGTATCAATTAGTGTAAAGAAGATATTCTTTTCTTTTTTTTTTAATTGTTTTTGTTTTGTTTCATCTACAATACAATCACATCAGCTCAAGACGATTTATATTAGGTGTTATACAGTGCGACAAGATTAGCGCGTGCGAGCTTACGGAAGTGCTGTGGAGCGGGCGCCTCGAGGCGCCCGCTCGCACGCACGAACTGTATATAAAAATAAAACTGAACACCGTTAGTATGTACGGGAATGGTACTAAATCGATGCGAGGGATTGAATATGTACATGTACTAACTGCAGTCACAGCTGAGACCAAAATTGATGGTGTTACGTTAAACATGACTGATATATAATAAAGTACTAAGCGAAGTGATCACCACATTGATGCCTGTAAAATGAAACATTAATTAATTGCCAAGGAATATATAGTAAACGTACTTAATTGATTGAAATTAGATCTGGTAATGGCTATAAAATACGATTACGGTACGAATATGGTCCCTGCCGCAGGTTGTAGGTGATCGATGCAAATACATGATTATAAAGCATATGTGAATTGTTTCCTTGAATAGAGATTCGTATATGTAATATGTATATTAGACGTATATTGTGTAGGAAATAGTAATTATAGTTACTTAGAATTTTATATGTACATACAATTATTATTATATTATATTGATAAAAGCGTAAACCCCCTGTGTAGATATATGAATGGCGGCGGCATACGTGGGTGTGAGAAAATTAATCAAACAACACAAAGATAACTATTCGATATAACATACATATGTGAATAAATTCAAGGGATTATGATATTATTATTGATCCATTGCCTAATTATAAATAATAATAATAATATACATTGAATATTATACGAAGCGGGAGAGAATATAGTTAAAAAAAAAAAAGTAAAAGAAGGAGGAAGAAAGAAAGATGAAAAAAAGGAAAAATTTAATTTGATATAGATAATTAATAATTATTAAACATGTGTCAATTAACGTCGGTCGTCTTTATACACTTGTTTTACATAACATTTATTGTATTATTATTATAACTTTGCTCAGGAATTGCATTAAAAAAAAAAAGTATATAATGTATTTATATTAATTCTGTATAATATTATAATGACAAATTTTATTCGTATTATTTCGCGCTATTATTCATCACATGCACAGCCGTCCACAGTTCACCTTTTTCATTAATATTGTTATTATTATTAATCTTAAACGATTGTAATATCATTTTATTTACCTATAATAGTAAATTATATGTGATATAAATAGCAAAGACTTTAAACAATACGAAAAAAAAAAGAAAAGATAAATAATTTTCATTTCTCTCATTATCTAAATGTAAAATACAAATTGAGCTGAAAGTTGATTATATCAGATTAGATTGATTGTGTATACCCCAACGAATTGGTTCTTCCGAATACTTTTAATCAAATTATATGAAAACAGAGACAAGAGAGAAGAGAATCTAATTTGAATATTATTTCGTAATCGTGAACATTATTATGATTACTGTTATCATTATTGTGATTGTTTTCCAATTATGTGCTTCAATAAATGATTGTAGTCGGTAAGATATACTCTATGCGATAAAATATAAAATAGTTGAAAACTAAAATTCCTGATCTTTTCGTTATTATATTGTTTTAGTTTCATAGAATATCAGTTATTTAATTTCATCATCTATTGTACGACAAGAAAAAAACGTTATTCGGTCAATACTGAAAGTAAAAAAAAAACATCTAAATCTCAAAATCTGACAAGCTGTTATAATTTTGGCTGTTTGATTGTCAAAATCCCTTCTAATGAAAATACATACCTATACGAGAGGATCGAGATCAAATGAAATTCCGGGTAGGATTTTCTTTAAAATGAGCCACATAACTTACCAAATTTCTGACCAAGACGTTCAAAACGTTTTAGTAATAGTCGACTCCATTTTTTTCGCATCCTTGTGGCCCAAAGAATTTTTTCAAGATAAAAAATTATCTACGTAAAGATTTTGAAAATGGTCCGAAGTACATTGATTTGATATACGAACTGGAGCTCTAAATCAAAAATATAAAATTCGCTCTTGATGTGAGAAAGTCTATTCATTCCTTGATATGAGACAAAAAAAAAAAAAAAAAAAGTATTAATAAAATCCAAATTAAAAATGTTCGATAGCGTTTGGTGATTTGGTTGTATGGATCAGTCCCCGATATATTTATACAAATATTTAGAACACATCCGATGGTTTATAGCGTGCGATCGAATAATAGTTTATTTATCAAATGAAATATCGAATAATAATATTATTAACAATTAAAAATTATTTGATAATCGTAATGTTATCCAAACTAAGCCCCTATAAAATCAAAATTCTGCTTTGTTAGTTATGTATAGTTGGATAAAATTGAACAATTATATAAAATAAAAGCCATATTTTTCGATAAAATATTCTACACAATATTTATAGAAGTAAAGAACTCAGTTTGATCTCATTTCGAATGCGGCGCAAACCGGCTCACGTTTAAAACTTTCTAATTAAATTAGATTTTGTTACTAATGGGGCTAAAATGAATGTTGGTGATGGTCACCATTTTCAATATCATTTAATTTCCTCTCACTTCTATATTATACCTTTTTTAAATTCCCATTTTCAAATAATTTCATTAAAATCCCTGACGTGGTTAAAAAGAAAAGATTAATCGACTTCTTGGGCGAGGTCCAAAGGATCTTCCTGTCGCATTTCTAACTCCTGGTCCCCAAGAACTGCACCCTCAGCTATTCCGTCGATCGGTCCTGCACCACCGTCGATCACAAATCCTGGTCCTTGATCTTCGGAAACCGCAGGGTAATGTTCTCCCGGTCCTTCCCCGCCCTGGTCCGGCTTACCGACATTTCTATTGGTCGCTTGACCTGAAGATGTGCAAAAAAATCAACGATTTCAGCTCTTATCGTTCTCCAATTTTTTATCAAGCGCTTCACAGCCCAACCTTGTCCCAGGTTTCGAGCCTTGCTGAGGTATGAGTACTCCCGGGCGTTGACCAGTCCGGCGATAACACACGCGCTTAGCGCACTCCGGTTCAAATTCATTGGCGAGGCGTCGTACCACTCGTTGCTGTCGGCGTCGTAACACTCGACGTAAGCAATCGTCGTCGATCCTGTAACGGAGCCTGCTTACTTTGTTCTAATCGACCCTTTGGCGTGAGAAACTGTTAATTAACTTCGGAATGATTTACCATTGAAGCCACCGATGACGAAGATCATATCGTCGAGAATAACAGTGGCAAAGTTACTGCGCGGACTGAACATCTCCGTAACGTCCTGCCAATCTGCCGAATGATTAGGATTGTATCGTTCACCTAGGAACAACAAATTGGTAGACACTTGATAAGATGTATTCCGCGACTACTAAACTCTACTTTTCACCAGGTGCTACCAGGTTCACCAAGGTGCTACCAGGTTGACCAAGGTGCTACCAGGTTCACCAAGGTGCTACAAAGGTTCACCAATGTTCACCAAGGTGCTACCAGGTTCACCAAGGTTCAAGAAGGTGCTACCAATGTTCACCAAGGTGCTACCAGGTTCACCAAGGTGCTACCAATGTTCACCAAGGTGCTACCAATGTTCACCAAGGTGCTACCAGGTTCACCAAGGTGCTACCAGGTTCACCAAGGTGCTACCAGGTTCACCAAGGTGCTACCAATGTTCACCAAGGTGCTACCAGGTTCACCAAGGTGCTACCAATGTTCACCAAGGTGCTACCAATGTTCACCAAGGTGCTACCAGGTTCACCAAGGTGCTACCAAGGTGCTACCACCAAGGTGCTACCAATGTTCACCTACCAATGTTCACCAAGGTGCTACCAGGTTCACCAAGGTGCTACCAGGTTCACCAAGGTTCAAGAAGGTGCTACCAATGTTCACCAAGGTGCTACCAGGTTCACCAAGGTTCAAGAAGGTGCTACCAATGTTCACCAAGGTGCTACCAGGTTCACCAAGGTTCAAGAAGGTGCTACCAATGTTCACCAAGGTGCTACCAGGTTCACCAAGGTTCAAGAAGGTGCTACCAATGTTCACCAAGGTGCTACCAGGTTCACCAAGGTGCTACCAATGTTCACCAAGGTGCTACCAGGTTCACCAAGGTGCTACCAGGTTCACCAAGGAGCTACCAGGTTCACCAAATGAGAAGATAATGAGCCTAATCCGCACCGGAACTGAGTCTGGTGAAGCCGTTGAATCCGCCAAGGGCATAGAGACTCTCGCGAAAGGCGACCAGGGAGACTCCGGACCGAGGACTGGTCATGGAATGGATGAAGCTCCACTGGCTGGTCTCCACGTCGAAGACCTCAGCTGAGCTGAGTACTTCTTGACCGTTGAATCCTCCGACGATATAAATCTTGTCCTGAAGAGCCGCCGCGCTTGCATCCGAACGTTGACGATGCATGGACGGTATCATTTCCCACTGATTTCTATGTGGCTCGTAACGTTCACCTGAACTCATTCTTGTACGACCGTTGTAACCGCCGAGAGCATAGATCTTCCCACCTAGGATCAAGCAATTCACCGTCATAGGGTCAAGCATGAAATGGTTGTGGTGACTGTTGGTCTCACCATGAGTGCAGACGCTGACATAGCACCGTGCGTGATACATGCACGCCCTTTCTCGCCACTCTTTTGTAACCGGATCGAAACAGCGCACAGTATTGAAATGTTCGTTACCATCGAAACCGCCGATCATGTAGATGACGTTGTTCAGTGTACACAGCCCATGATACGCTCGTGGTGTCGTGTCAGTGTTCACGGAGAGGAACCATCGGTCAGCTCTGTAACATTAGATCCGTTTGGACGTGGATCTAGGAGAATTGACACACTGACAATGAGCAGTACCTGGTGTCATAAGTTTCGACGAAACTGGTCGGTGATCCGGCGCTCCAGCCACCAATGGCGAACAGAATTTCGTACGGTATACGAGGACGGGCTAAAGGATTTTTTAGATCTGCTTCTCCGCCTTGTCGCGCGTCCTGATCAGCGAGGAAGATACTAGCTGGAAACAGAGACTGCCGACACTCCTTGAAGAAGCCGAGGGAATCGTGAGAATGGATGAGAACATTGACGAGAAATTGAATTTGCAAAACTGCATACTTCGTCGTCTTCGACGAATTTCCATTTGAGAATATTATTGGTGAAGAACTTGAAGCTCATGAGTCCGAAGCGTATGGATTTGAAGAGCGCGGGAAGGGCGGATCTACGTTCTTCCGGTTTCGATTCGACCCACGTTCTTATCGCCTCGAAGACGAGTTCCTCGTTGCGTACGTTCAGTTCGTCGTCGTGAAGGATGGACTGTAACTCTTCGCAAGAGAGGTCCTTGAACTCGCCACTCTCTTGGAGTATTTGTTTGAAATGATGCCGGATGTACTTTCGACCTTTTTCTTCGAGGTCACGGCAGAAATAGTGACGCGCGAATTTGAAAATTCCTACACGACAAAAATTGAAAAGAATCTCTCCGAAGCTTGCGGTAGAACAAATTTACCCAAGCAGTTCTCTGGCCTGAGTTCCTGGAGCAGGAACAGACAGCACAGCTGTATCACACCAAGTACCTCGAACTGGTCAGCCAGAGGCAAAAGTTGCTCGACATTATCAGCTGTTACGGTACAGGTACCGGTGTAAGCGTAGTCGAGAATCAATCCAAAGATATCTCCAGGCACACGGCTTATCACCACTTCGCTAGTCTCCGTCCTACCGCCCTTCAGGCTGTTCGTGAAGAGTGCTTTGAAGTAAGGGCTCACCGCCGACAATATCGCACGATGCACGGGGAAGAGTTGATCTCGCGAGCATCTTATCGCACCGTCGCAAAGTTGTTGGTTTGCTCTAAAATGGGAGTAGCAGAGATAAGCTCTATCGAAAGGACATTCGAATGGTTTTTCTGGTTTGTCACAGACCTGAGTTCCGACCAAACGACAGGAAACTCAACGAGGGCGTAGTTTGATGGAAGACACATGCATTTTCTGGCTTTGACAACCTGTTTCTTCTTGCACTGCTTGTGCTTGGTGCCAGAAGCTGATGTTCTCGACATTCCGCGGTTCCGCGTTAGTTTCCGCAGTTTCATTCTGTTGCAGTCCATTACTCGAGTGAAATGTACTCGAGCAGTGCGGCTGGTGAGCCTCGCGGATTTTCTCTTCTCTCACCTGTCCACAGTGATTCTATCCACCACTTTTTCCTCTTTCTTTCAATCACACTCGAACCTCGTATAGCTATTTGAAAAGGTTGTGGCCATGACAGACGAGAATCGAAATGTCGCAAAAGCGATCGTCGATTTGTCCAGATCTCGGTCTAGGAGTGCGTGCAAACAAATAATGAACCATGTCTTCGAAGATTTTACGTCTACATTTGTACGATCTAGAAGTGGGCACATCAGTTCCTGGTCGAGAAGTCGCCGGAAAAATTGTTTTTGCTTAAAGATGTGACTGTCACACCCATAATTTCTTCTGAGTTAGTCAAGTTAATGAATGGATGAATGAAAATTTGCATGGCGATAAGCATAATAGGATGTAAAATGATGAGTATTGAGGTAGGATAACGTGGAGGGAAGATAACATGGAGGAGAAGCGATGTTGCGAAGCAGCGATGAGCCAATTTGTATAAATGCGCGAATTAAAACAGATCTAAAAAATAGAGATAACGTGTAATTAACTTTCGTTGGTTTCGTAACACGAAAATAATGTGAATTGCCGATAATAGCCCTGGTGGAATAATACTCTGACTCTGCGTGTTCCAATTATGTGCGAATAGAATCAGTATGGGGGATTCCACGTCACATCGACCGAAAAAACGAGATTTTTTCCCTGACCCCTTTCGATCTGCTTGTCCTTTTGCACAGTCAAACTACATGTTGAAAGAATGAACTGTGATTTTTTTTTCAGATTTTTTCGACTCATCATTTTTTTTTTTATTTTTCGCGCCTACATAGCTCAAAACGTGAACGATGTATGAAAAAAGTTCCAATATGAAAATTTTGCGGTTTTTTGTGAAATTTTCGAGAGTATTTTCATCAGATTTTTAATACCCCGTTCAAGTGCAGTTTTAATACGAAATGAGTGTAAATCATTCATAACTCAAAAGTGCTATAATCGAATTGGCTGAAATTTATACACAGCGTGTCTTTTTCAATGCCAAAGGTTGCCTGAAAATTTCAAAGCGGGCCGAGCAGTGGTTCGGAAAATGAATCAACAAATATTCGCACAGTGGCGAGAATTCGGCTATTCGTGAGTTCGCTAAACAATTTTTTGGCCACGATTCGAAAATTCAAGATCAATATTCATTATTGTTGTTTGCGTACTCGCGATCGCCCTTGAATTTTTGAACTGCGGCCGAGAAAACTTTTTTGCGACCTCATAATCGCCGAATTCTCGCCACTGTGCGAATATTGTTGATGTATCTTTTGAAGCACTACTCGGCCTATTATCAAATTTTCAGACAACTTTTGGCATTGAAAAAGACATGCTGTATAAAAATTTCAGCCAATTCGATTAAGGCACTTTTTTGTTACTGAAGATTTTCGAAGATTTTTCACCAAAACTGCAGTCTTGCAAGGCATAAAAAATTGCAAAAAATTATTTTCACAAATTTCAAAGAAAGACGCAAAACTTTCGTACAAGAACTCTTTTCATTGCTCATCTGGATTACACGCTATGTTGGTTTGAAAAATCGAAAAGACGCTATGAGCTGATTATTTGACCAGCTGGAGCAAAAAAATAGTTGGTCAGAAAAATCTGGAAAAATTCACAGTTGATCCTTTCAACGTGTACCGCCACTGTGTAAAAGGGCAAACAGATCAAAAGGGGTCAGGGAAATCAACCGTTCGATTTGACGTGGGATCCCCCGTATAGTTTTACAGATGATCAGAGATTATCAGACGTTCCACGTAGTTTTTTTTTTTTGTTTGTTTTTTTGATCAATTCAAAATAATTCCTCAAAAGTCTGATTGTCTCTGAAAATATTCTGATTATTTTCATGTATAATTAGAACAATCTGAGTCAGAAATATTTTTTCACCATGTAAGTGATTGTAGATTGCGATTATCTGCATCCTCACGTCAGTTCAACCTTGGACTCTCCGATCCCGCCTCCCGCAGTGCAGTATCCCCTCCTCAAGCGTAATAGATTTGTTATCTTCTGTAACTCTTATTAATAGGTGCTCGCGTGTCAAATTGTCAATAATAATTCGCTATCGTGACAGTCGTTACTTATTTACTCTCGATCGTGTTATAAAACCAAGAACTCCAGGAGGTAAGTGCAAAAAGGGTCTAATTGTACATAATATAGTATATCGCATGCTTGTAATATTATCATTTTTCATATGTCAAACTAAATTTAAATTCGTGATAACTTATATAAAAATAACCCGGGATTTGGGCACCGATTTATTTTTAACTTCTTTTCAGAAATGGAGATAAAAAACAAAATTGCACTGGTGACAGGAGCCGCGAATGGTATAGGGTTTGCCTACGCCACGGAACTTCTGCGGAATGAAGCTGCGGTGAGTTGATCAGATTAGCTATTCATGTCGAGAATGTATTATTTCAAATAATGTTTTCAATTCATTCATTTATCACATATTATGTAGACCAAAGCGGACAAAGTTGTATATTACGATATCTTGCCCACAGCACGTGGCTATTTTGGATTTGAAAAATTCAAACGGAGCAGAGGCAGCGAACAAACTGAACGAACAATTTGGACAAAGAAAGGCGATCTTTGTTCTCTGCGATGTGACGGTGCCGAAGGACTTGGAAGGTATAGTATCTCGATCCACAATAACTGCACCAGACAGTACGACCATTGACGTATCTTTTTCGAACATGCGAAGCTGGATTTGCAAAAGTTGTTGAAGAATTTGGCGGACTGGACATTGTAATCAACAACGCAGGCATAATGGACGATTCGCGTTGGGAGCTCATGGTTCAAATCAACTACGTGAGTTCATACGCTATAAATGATAACTGATATCCCAGAGATAGGAGAACGAACTCGCATGATGGGGGGTAGACACCAAAGGTTCTCCCTACGAGTTCATTAAATGACAACTTACAGAATGCTGTAGTACGTGGACTGTTGCTCGGTCTGCAATACATGGGTAAGGACAGGGGTGGAAAAGGAGGTGTCATCGTCAACGTCTCCTCTCTTGTCGGAATCCTTCCCAGTTCAATATTCCCGATTTACTGTGGAACGAAGCATGCCGTCATCGGTCTGAGTCGATCATTCGGGGTAAGATTTCAGAAAATCATAAACGAACACGATTTGTCATACATTTCGATTAACTGGCCTTCTTCTTCTTCTTCTTCTTCTTCTTCTTCTTCTTCTTCTTCTTCTTCTTCTTCTTCTTCTTCTTCGGGCAGCAACCGTACCACTATGAAAAAACAGGAGTTCGAGTCTTGACGATGTGTCCGAGTGTAACGGACACTCAACTGATAAGCGAGAGTGCTGGACGGTCGCTGGACATCATCAGTAAGGAAGAAGTTCGCAAGGAGATATCCGCATATCCCAGTCAAACGTGTGTATTTCCAATAGATTAGGTAGATGAGCCAGAAGCCAAAATATGTTGGATAATATCCGTTTGATTATTCTTCAGGGTGGACGACGTGGCCCAGGGTATGCTGCACATGATTGAGGTCGGCGAGAACGGTAGCGTCTGGCTCGTCGAGGCGGGGAATCCGATTTATGAAGCCCAAGTGCCCGATTTTCCAATCAAGAAAAATTCATGTTTATGATGAGACGATCTCTCATCCATAAAGTCAAGATTACAATAATTGATGAAATAATAAAGTTTCGATGAAAAAAATTTTTTTGCTATATTGAATCAAATACAAATAATTTTGTTTGGTATATAAATGAAAGATGACAGAAATTCTGTGTCTATATAGTTACTCCTATAGCAAATGATGAACTTTAAAGGCAACATTTGGACTCACATTAATTATCGCTTTTTGGTAAGGAAGAGAATGACGAGAAGGTAATTCAAATTCATTGATCAATTTCAATGAAGTTCAGATGGTGAAAAATCCATTCAACTATTACATAGTATATGAATATGAATGAATGAAATCAATTTTAATCAATTTGATCGTCAAAATGTTGTAAAAAAGTTCTTGAAAACACTGGCTTCTTAAGATTTCCATACATGGAACTCGCAAATACATGCAAAAAGATAGACAGCAGCGTTTTCAAGAGTATCACTTCTTTCCACTTCTGAAGAAGTTTATTTCACTGGAGATTTTAACGGAAAAGGAGATGTTCGAAAGGTTTAATAAAAATATAGAGCCTCTAAGACGAAGTTTACTTGCAGAAAATGTCATAACAACGCCTGTTAATGAACCAATAATTCTGACTTTCCAAAGTGTATCATTCTGCGTAGATCCTAATTGGAGAAACCGTTGATTGTGGATTAATACTTTTTTTTATCCTTATCTTCGTGAAAGCATCTGGGCCCGAAATGTCGTCGAGTGTTCCCTAAAATTTCGAAAAACAATCCACGACATTGACATAAGGAGGGTTCTGTCAGAAATCGAATATGCTGAGGTGTTCTTTTTGAACGTTATACCGTAATGAAATCGATTTCTTTTGGAAATAACAAATTTTATTCAAAGCAATGATGAGATTACATCGGAGCAATTGAGCAGCCCCATGTACAGTAAATAAGGTGACGCATATTTAATTAAAACATTATGGTCACATGTATATGTATAGTTATATCAGAGGTGTTTATGATGTATAGACTTTTTAAGTTCGCTTGATTCCACTACGGGGAAGTTCTTCCGGAAGCTGCAAAAGATTATACATCATGAATAAAACATTATTTTCAGTTCATTGCATGTACAAAATAAGAAACATAGTCGGGTTTGCTGACGAACCTGGTCTGAGAATTTGTTGATCCCTTGTTTATACGGAACTTCACCAATTGCGAACTTCCTATTGTGCTCCGCAACTAGGTTTTTGTTCTCAAAATAGATTTTCATTCTGCGCTTGTCCTCAGCATCATCGTAAGTCTTCGAGTGAGTCGTCTAGTATTTGGACAAAATTATTCGTTCATATTAAAAGAAAATATCGCGAAGTAAGTTAATTTCAAACGCCTTTTAACATCGAATTGAAAGTCTTTCCGAATTGAATTTGGGAGGAAAGAGACTTTATACAGTCGTTGAGAAAGTTTTTAAAGTTTCCGGCTTTTTTTTTACCATAGGATAGGATAAAATACATGATTTTTTACGGTACGGGCATTAAAAAGTCACTTTTTGACGCCTGTTTTCGTTCCGGCAAGTGGCACTTTATACCGCTAAGTTCAAAGTTGCGGTATAAAGTCTTTATTCCGCAACTTTGATGCGCAGTTCGCAGTGCGCATGTCAAACTTGCGGAATAAAGTCTTTATACCGCAGGTTACCCCCTCTCTATACGCAGTTCGTGCGGAACTCAACTGGCGTTAAAGTGACTGTTAATGCCTTTTCCGTAAAAAATATTGTATGGGGCGCGCGCAGAAAGTAACTGTTCAGCAAGGTTATGTTTTTCGTACTCGCCTTCGGCTCGCCAGGTAAAACCAACGGCTCGTACGAAAAACGTAACCTTTCCGAATAAACAGTTACTTTCTGTGCATGCATGTGAACCTTTCCGAAACATGTCAATTATACGTGATAATCAAACAAATAACTGAATAAAATCGAAGTAATAGCTACCTTGAAATTATTCCACTCGTTGATGTCACTCTCAGAGTAAACATCTTCGCCGACTACGAAGCTGACGGCGATCACAGCAAAAAGTAGCACAAAGACATACTTCATCGTTAACGCGCGGTTCTCTACAGCAAAAGTCTCGATAGTCAGAGAATGTAGGCAGTAATGAACGTGAGGCGTTCAGCTGCGTGGTTATATACCCAAGTAATCTGTTCGTTTGACAAATCGCTATCCCGCAACGTCAGTCGCCTGATCCGTTCAGCGCGTTGGGAGAGGGGAGCATTGAAACTACATATGTATAAGTCATCAGGATTGTTGTTATTCATATATTATACCAAAGTCCATATAAGACAGTGTCCAGTCCGTGGTCGAGTCAATCGTTAATTGCCATGTTGAAATTGCGGAAAATTTAAAATACATAACTGCGGATGGAATTCACCATACGGTATCGATGATGAAAAAAAAAAACACGTCCCGAGCCTGTCGTCTGAGGCCTCATAGTCATAAACATCATTGGGTCCCCAATCAGGGCCGGCGACTTGTAATTTTTTCAGGTGTGGAGTTAGCAGGGGCAAGGGGAAGGGGTCGGTTTGCCGTAGTTATTCCCGTAGTTATCCGATATTCTCGTGTATTTTATATTTTTTTTCCTCTTTGTTGTGCGATTAACCTATCGTTGCCAGAACTTCTGGGTTTGCAATATCATCTTTATACAAACGCGCGTATGGTTCGCGCGTTTGTCGATTGTAGTTTTGGGGATAGAAAGTAACGTTTCTATGACGGTGGAAGTTAGCTTATATTCGAAAAATCACGCACGCAGTACAGAATAGTATATTATGCGGCATGCGCGTAAAGTGACTGTTTACAAGCGAGGTTAGGTTTTTCGTACGAGCCGCTGTTTTGCCCGGCGAGCCTCAGGCAAAGCCAGCGGCGAGTACGAAAAACATAACCTCGCTCGAACAGTCACTTTACGCGCAAGCATCATACGATATTTTTTACGGCAGAGGTATGATAAGTCACTTTGACGCCAGTTAAGGTCCGCTTCGAACTCCGCGTCCACCATGACACATAATCCGTTTGCCGAGTCGACTGCTAGCTCGAGCAGCAGTACTGCGCAGGCGCAGTCCGACCTCGACTTGTAAAGTACTTTACAGGTCGAGGTGAACTACGTTATAAAGACTTTATGTGTCGAGGTGGACTACAGCCGTATAAAGCGCCACTTGACGGGCCGAAAACAGGCGTCATAAAGTGACTTTATCATGCCTCTGCCGTAAAAATGTATGAATGTCCTAGGACTTGAAATTGTATTCACTAAATTGAAGTTGGTTGCGAATTATGCTACGCTTGGACTCTGTAAAAAACATTTCGCGTGTCTAATGGCATAAGGACGTAAGCGACATTATACGACCTTTTGCTGTTCGTAACGGCAAAAGGTCATATATACATATATATATTTTTTTGTATTTGGGATAAAAGCCCGAAGATTCGTTCATAAACGTTGAAATTTAATATGTATTGGGTCAATTAAAAGCAGAAGGTCGTAACCACCAATTTTTTTCTTTTAATTGGAGCTTACGTCCTTCTGCTTTTACCTTGGTTTTTTTTTCTATGAATTTTCGAAACGTTGTCGATTTAGATTTTTCTTTGCGTTTCACGAGTTTTTATAACTACTTGGAAAAATCATGAAAAATAAAATTAAAAAATGGCGCTTACGACCTTCTGCTTTTATCTTAGTATTTTTTTTTTTTTAGCGTTTTATGAGTTTTTACAACTATTTGGAAAAATCATTAAAAATCATAAAAAAAAAGAATAATACGCCGTTTTGCCTTTACGTTGTTTTTTAATTTTCCTTCTGTACGTTATTTTGACCGTTTTCAGAGCGAATGGCGTGAAAAAAAAATTATACGACCTTTTGCCACCAAAATTACATTTTTGGCGCTCACGACCTTATGCCATTAGACACGCGATTTGTCACTTCTGGCTACTTCAACTTCCCGTGTCTCTGTTTTCAGAGAAAAAAGGTAGTTATATTGTAATCACCTCGAGAATCAAACGTTGAGTTTGATTGGTTCAGTACTTTCCGAAATATTTGAACAATAACATTCCGAAAATAAAATGAAAATGATGATATCTTGCGAATGGATTCACGGATTTGAATGAAATTTGATACCAAATGGTTCTTTGGGTCGCTGATCATGGGTCTTGAGTCAGTTTTGCAAAATTTCAATCTGACGTATTTCAATATGCTACAAAAAACTAGAAATATTTTGATTCTGATGAAAATTGGTACTCGAAGGTTGTTTGGGTCACTTATCACGAATCTATATAAAGTCAGATTCGCAAAATTTGAAATGTTGAATCCAATTTGCTAAGGAAAAACCTAAAAACATTCGAAATCTTATCAACTAATTGGCACTCGAAGGTTTTTTTAACCATGAATCAAAACTGTGAGGTCAGATTTGCAAAATTCGAAACAGGTGGAAACAAAATGAATAACGGGAAGTTCAAAGGCTGGGGCCTTATTCTATGAATCCTTTCACACGTAACACTCGGTGATAGAGGCATTTGGACCAATCAGAGAGCAGCTTTGACTGGAAATTTGGCTCTTTCACACGTGACACGCGTGAAAGAATTTGTAGAATAAGGCGCCTGGCTCATAATCAGCTTGAACCTGCTTGTTTTATGACGAATTTATCCATATAACTATAATTGCGCATCTTATTGCAAGATTTATCAATATTGGAATTTCCTCAATCAACATGATAGTCTGCATGATGAAGATACGAAAAGTGCGAGACTACAGGATCTAGAAATTAGAATGCTAGTACCAAGATTCTGGTTGAAAAAATTGACACTACAAACCGAAGAGCCTTTCACGAGGCACATGAATTCATAATTACAACACGGATTTCCATTTCATGACAAGGTTTGAATCATCGCTGTATGAATTATACTATCGACAGTATATAAAACACGAAACCTGACTCGTTTCTCGGAATGGAATATCTTTCGAAAGTCACGTCGATAAATTCAAATTACGTAAAATAATGAACAACCTAATCATAATTCAATCGCGAAGTCAAAAATATCCATATCACGTCGATTGCTGTGCTTTTTTTTCACAATGACCAATTTTTTTAGACAATGGGAGAATTTTCAACTCCAACTCCAATTTCAAAAGAGTTATGACTCTTCCAATCTGAGGAAAAAGGCGTGAATTGATAATTGACCCGTTGAAAATGACCGATAAACTAATCGCAGCATCCCAGACATGGGACAACGGTCAACAAAAGATTCCCTGCAATATATTCATGTAATCATGTAGCAGCGAGCTTCGAGCAAACTGCTTTACAACTCTTGCGATAATTGTTGGTTTGAAACTTGATGTAAATTATTCTGTAAGAGGTGACAAGGGAAAAGAAGATTTCTCAAATATTTCTCGATACATTTTTTTACGTTCGATATGAAATTTGTTCGGTTTTAGAAATCCATCATATTTATGATATAAAAGGAACTCATTGAAGGACTGGAAAATTCCTTAAGAAATAATCTGTCACAATATAGGCCTAATTATTGTGCGTATGTAATTCTAAGCTGTATATGGGGGATTCCACGTCAAATCGATCTGCTTGTCCTTCTGCACAGTCAAACTACACGTTGAAAGGATGAACTGTGATTTTTTTTCAGATTTTTTTGACTCATCATTCTTTTACGAAAAATCATCGAATAAATTGATTTTCAATTTTTTATTTCTTTAATTTTCGCGCCTACATAGCTCAAAACGTGAACGATGTATGAAAAAAGTTCCAATACGAAAATATTGCGGTTTTTTGTGAACTTTTCGAGAGTATTTTCATCAGATTTTCAATACCCCGTTCAAGTGTAGTTTTAATACAAAATGAGTGTAAATAACTCGTAATTCAAAAGTACCCTAATCGAATTGGCTGAAATTTATACACAGCGTGTCTTTTTCAATGCCAAAGGTTGTCTGAGAATTTCAAAGCGGGCCGAGCAGTGGTTCGGAAAATGAATCAACAAATATTCGCACAGTGGCGAGAATTCGGCTATTCATGAGTTCGCAAAACAGTTTTTTGGCCACGATTCGAAAATTCAAGATCAATATTCATTATTCTTGTTTGCGTACTCGCGATCGCCCTTGAATTTTTGAACTGCGGCCGAGAAAACTTTTTTGCGACCTCATAATCGCCGAATTCTCGCCACTGTGCGAATATTGTTGATGTATCTTTTGAAGCACTACTTGGCCTACTATCAAATTTTCAGACAACTTTTGGCATTGAAAAAGACATGCTGTATAAAAATTTCAGCCAATTCGATTAAGGCACTTTTTTGTTACTGAAGATTTTCGAAGATTTTTCACCAAAACTGCAGTTTCACGAGGCACAAAAAATTGCAAAAAATTATTTTCACAAATTTCAAAGAAAGACGCAAAACTTTCGTACAAGAACTCTTTTCATTGCTCATCTGGATTACACGCTATGTTGGTTTGAAAAATCGAAAAGACGCTATGAGCTGATTATTTGACCAGCTGGAGCAAAAAAATAGTTGGTCAGAAAAATCTGGAAAAATTCACAGTTGATCCTCTCAACGTGTACCGCCACTGTGTAAAAGGGCAAACAGATCAAAATGGGTCAGGGAAATCAACCGTTCGATTTGACGTGGAATCCCCCGTATGCAAGAATGTTTGTATTGTGTTAGGCTTCTTCGTGCAGGTCACTTGGATAGTTCACTGACCTAGAAGACGATAGGATACATCGTATGTATTTACTACAATGAGAATATCAATGTGTTAGTACGTGTGAGCAAAAACTGCAAAGTTCCATGCTGATAAGAAAATGCAGTCGCTACGAAATAAATAACAACTTATTATCACATCTAATCAATACCTACGTCCTCCATACGGATTTTTGCACTTCAGAAATTCAATGCAAGAAAATGTGGCACAATAAAAAAAAATTTCATGTGACAAATCATGTAATGTTTCGTACAGAAAACTATATTTTGCTCATTAAACGTTCGCTAAAATACTCATACAAATTTTTTACCGGAGTTTCAACGCTCGATTATGTGAAAACTATTAGTGCTATCGATAAACTTTATATGACCTTTTTTGTAGAGAATTTGCCGTTCTGTATTTTTTATATGTACACCTCATAGCCGTAGCATCGACGGGAACGAAGATATTGACAATAAACCGAAAAAAGGTACTTTTCGCACTAAGAGTGGGCAGATTTCGACAGATTTAGGCTCAACCGATACGAATTCCTAAACTTACAACTGACCAGATTTTGGCGAAGATCTGCAGTTCGGTACTTTCTGCATCAATTGAATAGCGGAATTCTAAAAAATACAATAAAAAACTACGATATCTCGAGAAAGGGTCAACGGATTTAAACGAAATTTGGTTCTATGTGGTTTTTTGGGTCGCTGACAGTAAATCTGAGGTCAGTTTAGCAAAATTTTCATTTGGCGTATTCGATAAGCTGCAAAGGAACTGAAAACAATTGGATTCCGATGAAAATTGGTACTCGAATCCGGAGTCTGATGACGAATCTAAAAAGGACTAAAAACATCCGTAATCTTATGAAAATGGATCAAGAGTCTGAGGTCAGATTTGCAAAATTCAAAATAGCTCGAAGTAAAATAATGAGCAGTTCAGAGCTTTTAATTTTATAAAAAGATATGGATATATTTTATATATATATATATATATACACAAAGAGTGAAAATTTAGGGATCACAATTGCCATAAAAATTATTATGATTATTCGATATTCAAGTTTACCAAAACTTCACGTGTCATTGGACACAGGTATCGTCTTCTTTTTCACTTCAACCGTACAACTGCACGGTTTCCTTCTCATTCTCACTTCGAAAGTTTGAGGCTCTCATATACTTTGCTACACCTGAGTTGAACGCAGAGTTCCTGCATGAAGGTCACCACGTGAGTATCCTTGTCGCGTTGTTTATTCGTGTCGAATACAACAACCAACGTCGTGCGGGGGTCTATGTTGTTCATCGCGTACGTGCATTGGTCCTGAAAATTGAAGAAGCTCGCCATCAAGGATCTTATTTTCATCATTATCGAAAGAATGAAAGGAATCACGTCAACCATTGTGTCAAAAAATCACCTTCAGACTTTTCGTGTATATGATCTTGTCCATGCTGAGGAGATCCGCGTGCCGTTCTTTCATAGCTTTATGAATGCTGTTCCAATGCAGGCAAGGATTCTGCATGTAGACCTGCAAACGGGTTCCATGAGAAAAAAATGGGATCCGGTGGAACTCCTTTTTACCACCAAAATGTAATTTGATCTTACGCTCGGACAGCTGACCATGATTAAAAATTCTTCTGACGTATCGACGTCTCGTTTGGGATGCGTGTAGCCGGGTCCAGGACTGTCGACGCCACTGGCATGAAAAACTATCAGAACTGCGATCAGATCGTGTTTTCTTTGGAAGGTTTGCATTCTGTGGATAAAAACGACGATAAAGTTTCAGCCATTCAGGTAGAAACAGTTCTCACTGCTTACTTATGGTAGTAATCGACGCTCTGTTTGCTCATGATGCTCCTCATTTCGCCAGAACTACCTTGCTGAATGAGGGTAGCGTGGAAGTAGAGGGAACACTTTGCCAATATGCTGTTTTTCAGTTTCACTAGCCACTGATATAACGCGGGCTGCTGATTCGCCTTTAATAAATTCGCTCCGAAGCCGAATTTCCACGACTGTATAGAAAGAGAAGAACGATCGATTAGATTCGTGGTTCGCTTTCGAAAATATCTGACGTTAGGGTACTTTGCACACTCGACAATCCACCGACCTCTTTGCTCTGCAGAGTCCTCTCCCACGCAGACATACGAGTTTGTGCTCCATACAGAGCCATCAGAGAGGGTAAAAACCTCCAATTTTGTACTTCGATCTGTGCGTTCAATAGCTCGACCAGTATTTCACACTCTAGACTAATTGTAAAGTGCTTTCATTAAGAGCATGCTCCACTCAGTCTTTAGAAGTTAGCGCAAGTCCAACTTGGATTCCGAAGATGTATATTCGAAAAGTTCTTCATTTCACACAAGAATAACGACGTGGCATTAAAAACTGCATCAAATGGTAATTGCTGATGTCAACAAATGCAGTTTCTAGTACCACGTCGTTGTTGTTGTATGAAATGAAAAAGTTTTCGAACATACATCTTTGGAATTCAATTTAGACTTGCGCTAACTACTTCTTTTCTGCCATTGTGATACGTAGGCTTTGCTATCAGTGAAAACGAGGTACGGTCGGTAAAGACTGACTGGAGCATGCTCTTAAGAAGGTTCTACCGAGGGGGAAATAACTCCAGATTTGATTGACACATCAATTCTGAGAGTTGAGATAATTCAGAATAATTCATTTAATTCAACCCAATTTTTTTCATTCAGATGAATTCTTATTAATTCGCCTTAAATTCAAGTCAATTCAACGTAATTGAACTTCAATTCAACTTCAATTCAATTTTGATACTTCAATGTACCGTAATTTCAATTTCGATACTTCAATGTAACTCAATTTCAATTTCATTAGATTTAATTCGACTCAATTCCACTTCAATTTAATTTCGACTTGTCAATTCAACTTCAATTCAATTTCGATTCAACTTCATTTCAATTTCGATACTTCAATGTAACTCAATTTCAATTTCATTAGATTAATTCGACTCAATTCATTTTCAATTCAATTTCGATTCAACTTCAATTCAATTTCGACTCAATTCAACTTCAATTCAATTCCGACTGCATTCAACTTCAATTCAATTCCGACTGCATTCAACTTCAATTCAATTTCGACTCAATTCAACTTCAATTCAATTTCGACTCCATTCAACTTCAATTCAATTTCGACTCAATTCAACTTCAATTCAATTTCGACTCCATTCAACTTCAATTCAATTCCGACTGCATTCAACTTCAATTCAATTTCGACTCAATTCAACTTCAATTCAATTTCGACTCCATTCAACTTCAATTCAATTTCGACTCAATTCAACTTCAATTCAATTTCGACTCAATTCAACTTCAATTCAATTCCGACTGCATTCAACTTCAATTCAATTTCGACTCAATTCAACTTCAATTCAATTTCGACTCCATTCAACTTCAATTCAATTTCGACTCAATTCAACTTCAATTCAATTTCGACTCCATTCAACTTCAATTCAATTCCGACTGCATTCAACTTCAATTCAATTCCGACTGCATTCAACTTCAATTCAATTTCGACTCAATTCAACTTCAATTCAATTTCGACTCCATTCAACTTCAATTCAATTTCGACTCAATTCAACTTCAATTCAATTCCGACTGCATTCAACTTCAATTCAATTTCGACTCAATTCAACTTCAATTCAATTTCGACTCCATTCAACTTCAATTCAATTTCGACTCAATTCAACTTCAATTCAATTTCGACTCCATTCAACTTCAATTCAATTTCGACTCCATTCAACTTCAATTCAATTTCGACTCAATTCAACTTCAATTCAATTCCGACTGCATTCAACTTCAATTCAATTTCGACTCCATTCAACTTCAATTCAATTTCGACTCCATTCAACTTCAATTCAATTTCGACTCAATTCAACTTCAATTCAATTCCGACTGCATTCAACTTCAATTCAATTCCGACTGCATTCAACTTCAATTCAATTTCGACTCCATTCAACTTCAATTCAATTTCGACTCAATTCAACTTCAATTCAATTTCGACTCCATTCAACTTCAATTCAATTCCGATTCAATTTGCAATTCAACTTCAATTCAATTTCGACATTCAATTCAACTTCAATTCAATTCAATTCCGACTGCATTCAACATTCAACTTCAATTCAATTTCGACTCAATTCAACTTCAATTCAATTTCGACTCAATTCAACTTCAATTCAATTCCGACTGCATTCAACTTCAATTCAATTTCGACTCAATTCAACTTCAATTCAATTTCGACTCCATTCAACTTCAATTCAATTTCGACTCAATTCAACTTCAATTCAATTTCGACTCAATTCAACTTCAATTTCGACTCAACTTCAATTCAACTGAATTTCGATTCACCTTGAATCCAATTTCGATCCTAATTCAATTCAATTTTAATTTCAATTCAATTCTATCAGTTCAGGTAATTTTAACTAATTCAGGTGAATTGCAAATTACCTAATACATGGACTATTGACCCGTCAATTCAACGAGTTATTTCCCCCTCGGGTTCTACTTCGGATATGAAAAACATCAAAACTTCAGTGCTGATAAGAACACTCTACGGGGCTCGAAACAACAAAATATGGATCTCTGGCATTTTTTCATCCATCATATTTCCATATGCTTGGCTCCAAAGTGTGAAACAAAAATAATACAATCACGAATGGACACAAAATAATAGACGAGCACAAATGAACACAATTCTTTTCGGACACGAGATGAATGTCAATTTAATGAAAATCAGACCCATCAGGCAAGTTTATTTCGCGTCTATTCTTGATTGTGTCCAAACAGGGTCTAATCGTTCTCTACAAAGTGTAGATTTGATAAACAGTAAATCAAGTTTGAAGTACCAAGAGGTAAAGGTAAATTCATGCGTACGTGAGCGCAGTCTTGATAGCAATCAACGCCAAGTGGGAACAAGAGAGCAAATGCATTTCGACAATTCCCGATATCACCTGGAGCAGTTCCTGGTACTTCATCGGCTTGCTGCTCGCCCCCATGCTGTACATCTTCTCATAGCTGAAAGTGATGTTCTATTAAGGTGCAAGCATTCGAGATCGAAGCATGACGGCCCCATCTTATCAATTATATTTTTCCAGGTGTGTCGAGATACGATTTTTATTATTATTTCGCAAAATATACTAGATTTTATTTCTTTTTTTGTTTTATTGCAATTTAATCCGTGTTTTGAATTCGCAGAATTTTTTTTCCAATTGATCACTTTCAGAAAAATGAATATTCCCTGAGAATTCCAGGATATTCTAGGAGAAAAAAAATTCCCTGAGATTTCCAGGACTTCCAGGTTTTTCAAGGATGCAGACACCCTGACGGTATCTCAAATACTAGAGACGAAAAGTTGATGTCATTCTTATATGAAATTTTTCAATTCGATATCGGTACGTGAAGCAGCTCGTCTGTTGGGTTTAGATCCTCGTAGGGTTCGAGAACGATGTGAAAAAATTGCAGAACCAAGGAGTTTGAGCCCAACAGACGAGCTTTAATTCTTCAAATTTGTCTTCCAAGACAGAATAGTTCCAGATAACGAGACAAAACAATAATTACAAATCTATGAGCTGTATTCTGGCCGTAACAAACTGGCAGAGTTGGCCAGAGACCTCTGCGACCGTGACGCCAATCGCGTTTGTTCCTCGGCTCATTTCTTCTACCCTCCTGAGGTCCGTCCTCGACGCTTCGTATATAGTGCGCAATGAATTCTGATAAATTGAGACGGATATACAACTTGAGTACAACGGATGGATTAATTTGATCTGAGCACATCGTAGCCCTGTGTAATATGCATACGTCCTTTCTGAGGAATCCTTTGTTCTTCGTGTGAAGAAAGCCCAAGTCTGCGTAGGAACGCTCGGCTACTGCGATTTGGGGTAAATCGGTGAGCAGCATACCCCAAGGACCCATTTGCACGGACCGATGAAGTTCCTTTTCTTTCTCCTGAAATTTTGTCTGTTTCATGAATAGTTTTCAAATATGACTAAGATTCATTACCGAGAGACATTAATTCTTGGATTTAGGAAAATTTCAAATCTCGACGTTCTAACCTCTTCAGCATGAAAAAAGTAGCTGGAAAATATTTAGTCATCCAAAGAAATTCGCCTTAATTTCCTAACTGAAGAATTCATGTTCTTTTATCGTGGTTTTAATCGACGAATGAACTAGGTTATAGGTTATGAAACGAAACGTTACCACGGATTCCTTTGCTTTGTCGAGACATAATTGAGACACTTGAGTGAAAAAATTGCTCAGGAATTCTTCCTCGTGGTCCATTTCGCTTTGTTCAACTTATTTTCTGAGCAATAATAACATTCAGCAACTGGCGATGGTTTATTTACTGTTTTGAATATCATAACATAACCAATGATTACGGCGGTCGATTAAGGTTAGGTATAAACTTAGATAACTATAAGTTCTGAATTACCGACTGGATTACTCTGAAGGTAATCACCGATCCCTCTTACTGACTGTCTATGTTTTACCGGACGTATTGGCCGTCCAATCTCAACCGTCGACGATATTGAGTACTTTGAGGTGAGACAAAAATCGGAAAAAAATCAACCACAATCAAGACTATAAGAGTATTGATATTGAATAAAAATAATGCCCAAAAGTTATCAACTAATTGTTTAAACAAATTTTGTGGTAACCGCATTTTTTTTTTTCATGTCAAACGAATTCGTTAATCTTTCTGAATACACATGAATTTTTAAAGAATTTTGTCACGACTGTGAAATTTTCGTTTTCGAAAATTTGTAAAGGCTGTATTTACGAAAGTATTTGTTCCACGCTCCGCGGAAACTTCGGAATTGTAATCTATATCGTTTTCACGAAAACATATAAAAAATTCAAACATTTTTTTCCATTTTTCAAAATTTGGAAATTTTTGAAAACGGAAATTTCAAACTGGTGACAGAATTCATAATTTTACATGAAAAAAAATAACGTTACCAGTTACCACAAAATTTATTTAAACAATTTGTTGATAACTTTTGGGCATTATTATTATTCAAAGTGAATACTCTTATCGTCTTGACTGTGGTTGATTTTTTTCCGATTTTTATCTTATCTCAAAGTACTCAATATTGACGACGAAAATCACTTTTGGTTGAGATTGTACGGCCAATACATCCTTAAAATAACCGTCAAGCAACATGGAGAGAATACCTATCTAGTGACCGTGAAATAGACCGAGAAAGTGCTGCTTTCCATAGGTTATGTACGTTTTTTAAGACGCAGACTGCTTTACTGCCATGATATTTACTAGCAGTTCGTTTGTTTATCGAAGAGGCGCTACATATGCTTCGACCTGACTTTTGAGCGGGCTGTAATGGTTTTGTTCGCCCGCTCGCCAAGTGCGCACGCGCACACGGCACCAGCTTGGAAAGGGTCAGAATAAGTAATAACTCAGATTCCGCCCGCTTTGAATGCATGAAAAGACGCGTTTTCAAGGGGGTTAGGACAAAATTAAACATTCTGTGGTATTTGATTCTTTTTTCAAATATTGTCCTTCGTTCCGCAGTGTATAACCAGTATTTATTAATGCATAGCTATGCTGCCGTGCCGGAGTTCCTTCTGTGGAATGTGTAAAAGAATTCGGTAGAGTATTCGGAGAGTATATGTGTGTTTTTGCTGTGAGAGATATTGATCCTGCAATACGACCTTCATTTCCGACCCAAATTTAAATCCGATCTCCATAAAACCATTTATTTCTCGATTCAATGCATTCGTATTACATACATAACGTGCAGATACACTCCGTATTCCCGGTGTGGGTACTCGTTTTTTTTTCTTGCGAAACTCTCGTATAACGGCAGAAGTAAATGAAAAAATCTCAGATTTTTAATTATACCTGTCTTTGATTTTTCATAGTTTCGATTATCGTTCACTTGAAACGCACCTTTAATAATTTACGAAAAAAAAAAAATACACTTATGTTTGAGGCGTCGCAAAAGTCAAGTTTGCATATAGTTTTCAAATCCGAGGCGGGAATCCACAGATTTTTTTCTCCCAAGCAGGCTAAAGAAGGTGCAATCCAGACGTCTTCCCAGCAATTCTTTAATTGTGGAGAGTTATTTCGATTTTCTGCGACGGAATTCTTCTTGCCGCAAAAGGTTCCCTGCGGATATAATCGACAAATAGGGAAGTTTCATGAATTTTTTTTATTCTCTCAGCCTATAATTTGACGATTAGGATTGGTGAACACATTGCACAGTCCATTTCCACGTGAATCGAGTTTTTTTTTTTTTATACAGCGTTTGAATCTCGCGGTAGCGTGTGACGCACAGTTCTACCGTCTGGCGGCGCTGCGAACAGAATAACATGGCGGCCGAGGTATTGTGTGACGTCACGTGGCGTTTGAAAATTGATAATTTTCAATTACTGTTCACGGTCACCTGAAGTTAAAAAAAATTCTATTTAATCATCACACACCCATTTATCACGGATGTTTGTTAATATTCAATCTAAGGAAACTTCCCTATTGCTCGAAGTATTGTCAGAATACAGTTTTATGTAGTGATTTCAAGGAAAAAATTTGCTTCACTTTTACTGGTTTATGCGTTATTCATGCTAATTAAGGTGAAATGAATACTTTTTTTCAGGGGATTTCCACGCATATTTTTGTAAGCATGTATGCAATTAGTGTCTAGTGAAATCCAAGCAAAGGATGAGTGTGGTGTCTAATGAGCGCTGTTGAATTATCATATGAAACTAACTGGATTATACACAGAATTTAGGCAGGATGGTACAATATAAGGCTTTTGAATTCTACAAATTTGAGTCGTTCATTGGAAAATTACTGCTACAAAATTGTTACGTACGAATAAAAAAAGAAAAAAAAATCAGCGATAAAAAATGGTACCTTTTCAATTTCTAGATTGAAATATTGGATACCAAGAATTGGTTTTGCGAATAGTTGCATAACTACTGACCAAAGAGGCGTGTATAATTGATCCGGGATGAGAAATAATTAGTATATGTTATGGCGTTGCTGCATGAGGAAAAGATCGTATTACTCTTCACCTCGAGGCTCTTGATAATTATCATGATAATCAAAAAGTGATACGTATAATATATATACTATTGTGTGGTATACTCGCTACCTAGAATGAGAATACAAACAAGAACTGCAGCGAATGGTACGGGCAAGGTGTGCGAAAAGTAGGTAGAGATAATTCAGCTGGAGATAGAGGTCACACCGTCGAGACTGATGCAGTGGATCAACAATACCAGGAATATCTGATGTTACAATGCAATTTATTATTCACAATTACAAGTAAATGTGTATGACGTGAGTTTATACAATTGTTTTGCGACGGAATTAGCAACACCGCATGATCTTATATTCATCAGACAGTTACACAACGATTTTTTTTTTTTTTGTTATCTGTCATTCGTACATTATTATCGGACTTGTTCAATGTTGCGTTCAACCATACCAGTGACACTATTGGTCAATATCAAATTGCTGAGTCATTGATGACGTGGAGAACGCTGTCCCGCGAAATACCATACTCCCTCAATGATAGACCCAGCTGTTTCAATCTTTTCGGAGCATATCTATAATTGAAGAGAAGAAAAAACTACTGTTAGATTACACTACTTTAACAAAAACCTATCATAGTCGATTTTATAATGCTGATTATAACAATTCAGCTCCATATTTCATAACTGCAATCCGTATTGCATTCTATAGTGGACTTTTCCCATGGGTAAATAATGGACTTTTATATTCACCAATCCATATATTTTTTTCGTAGAACAATATATGTATAGCAAATTCGTACCCGCTGACAACAACTTCGTATCTTCGCAGTCGAGCCTTCGTCATACAAGGGTCTAGCAGGTGGTAAAGTCTGCCGACGGTATCATCAGCGCAAAGGTGCACTAGATAGACGATACTTCCGTTTAGAGATCTGACCTTCAGTCTTAACTCGCCGGGTCTTCCGGTTGCGTCGTTTACTTGGTGCAACAGCGGTGCCTGGATTTATGGAAAGAATCTGTGCATATCGCCGGAGGTACCTTATCCTCATTGTCTAATCAGTTTATACAGCTAGGTTACCACTGCAGCCTTCCGGTCAATGGTCGCAGACCTCGTAGCCCGTGGTTTCTTCACTCCAGTATTTGGTCTAGAATAATCACAAGTTTTCGGTCCTCTTAGACTGTCAGTCCCAGAGGAATTTCTGGTCTTCGACAACGATCGGATCCTCAGTCTCCTACCGGGCAAACTCGTGGACCGTGACCGAGATCTACCTAAGCTAAAGGAGATCGTATTTTTATACTGAACGATTTTGGAAGCCACGTCGTGGGAGAGCTTTCTAAGTGTCCGCGAGTAGCCTGGCCACTATAAATCGGAGTTTTCTAAAACAAATTGGTGGTTTAGTGCCCATGAAGAGCACCGTGGGTTACCCAGGAGACGCCTGGTTCGAAGATCGATCCGTTGAACTATGGTAACTGGTTCTGCTTCCGCTCGCGAACCTCTGCGATCCTGGTCGAATTCCACCGTCCAACTTGAGCGTTTGTTCTCTGACCGGCATGTGGTACTCCGCATCCCTGGTTGCCAATTCACGCTTCTGCAGAAAGACCATCTTCATCATCGCTCATCATTCGAAAGGAGAAGAAAAGACATCAATCATACCTTGTCTCGGCGAGAGCTGTGTAAACCGAGCTCCGCATTGATGTGAGACTGGATGTGGGAGTCTGAGCAGTTCTTGTTGTGAGATGCCCAAATTTGGGACCTTAGCTCTGTCAGGTCCAGCGCAGGTGGGTCTGAGAAGCTTTTCGATTTCACCGACCTGAAACCGGATCGTTGCAAAACGTAGATCTAGATTCACCGGTTGTTCAGTTTCCAATAACGTTTTTACTTTGATATTGAAGTCACTGATAACGGAACTGTTGAGTTCGGACCATGCGAGTTCCTCAATTGTGCTACGTTGCGACCAGGGGATTTAACCGACCTCGGATCCTGTTCTCTAGGAGTTACTTTGCCCAGTCGGTAACCATGCCCCGGAAACCCGCACCCAGGACCCTGGAATGCTTCCGTTCTGTGGTCTTCGACCTGTTGTTAGGTCAAATCGGGCTATGAATATTGTTTTGTATACTCATTTTCCGAGTGTATATACCTTGAACGGCACTCCTTGAGGATAAGCCTTCTGCAGCTCAGAAGGAAAGTAGCCGTCGAGAATATCACGAATGAAAGATTCGGTGGTGGGATTGTGGTATGGACGCAGACGGCCGTTCTGGACCACTAGACCGTTTTTGAAGAACTTCAGAGTCATGCAAGGGGCGGTCTGTTCCGGCGAAGAAAACGTGTACGAAGTAAGACAATAAAAAGGTAACAAGAACTGGGGAGCTTTTTACTTTGAACGAAGCTCCACAGCCCCCTTTGTCCCGTTGGACGTGGACCTCTCCCTTGCCAGCGGCGATGTTCAACTCTTCGATGTTCGCCACTAGTTGGGTGTAACAGTTCTTCAAGTAATCACTAGACACATAAATTCTCATTTTGAAGACATCCTCGAAGAATCGAATGAGTCTTACAACCTACTTGCAGGGACTTGTTTCGACGGGGTCGTGATTTTTACCGCTTTCTCCGATCCACACTAGACCGTAGTCTGCAAGGAACTTCTGTGCGGAGGAGAACAAGGTCGAGACGGTAAAAGTCACCGAAAGAACAGTTGGGAACTTTTTAATCACTCACTTCCATTTCGTGGATCTTGTGTTCGAGCATCAAGCACCGCCTGTAATGGTGCTCCAAGTCCTCGACTTGCTTTCGTTCTCTTTGTACATCCTTTTTGTGGATAATCTCCTGGTTCTTATACTTCGCCTCCCATTCCCTGACCTAGTATTTAACACGAGTGTGTCTGAAGTTCGAGCTGATTGTCATATTCATCGATTTGATCATATTCAAGGTTCAACGAAGCGTACCTTGCGCTTTAGACGATCAATTTCTTGATCTTTCTCCTTCACCTGATTATCGGTCTTGGACATCACAGTCTGCATCCTTTGCATACGACACTCCGCCAAGTACAACTGCTTACCGAGCATCCCAACCAAGTTGCTTTCTACGATAGAAATTATAACTTCCTGTGACAAATCTCAGTCACATCGAACCTTCATTTCATACCTTTTTCAAGTCCTCGATTGGACTGGGTAGTTTGATCGGGTCTTATCCCGTTAATAGACGGACGTTTGGCGTTGAAATTCGGTTCGAAAATCTGAAAAGCGGTAGCTTCATGATCGTTTTAAATACCATATCTGGCATTGGCAAGGGGGATGATACCTCGCGTTCATCAATGGTATCGTTGGATCTTTTACTTCTGGAAATGGAATTGAGTGGGTTCTTAGACTTTTGAGAATTGGTCGGATCCTTCGGTTCTTCAATGTGCGACGAACCCGACAGCACCTTCTTCAATCTGACAGTAATAATAAATTCCGTCAGAATTTTTTTGTTAACCTCAAATGGTGCCGTTATTCATATTTAGGTGACGCAGGGGAAGATTTTTTACTCGTGCCGTTCCGACTATCAATACGTTACTTGTTGTTGCTGTTGTTGAGAGACAGTGGTGGATATTTTGGGAGTTTTTTCTTATGCGGAAAGGGGGAGTTCGGATGGCTCATGGTGCAGAGCTGAACTGCTGCTGCACTGCTTACGGACGAATTTGACAAGAACATTTATGTGACTGATTTTTTATATTCTAAATACATTTAGAGTTGACTCTTTTGATAAATCGTTGACGAATGAACTGACTGATGCCGAGGTTGCCGAAACTTTTTACTCATGTGTGACGGCGAACAAAAGACTGCAAGATATGTCACCGACTGCTTGAGAAAACTGGACGGAAGATGATAAAAAATCGAAATAATTTAGTACCTCGAAAGATCACGCGAGTACATTTCGTTTTAGGAATGAACAAAAATTCTGACGCTCAAGAATTTTTAATTATCTTCATACTTTTCGTTGGTCATAGGCGAGGGTCGTAGGAAATGACGTCGTGTGGAATACCTTGCACAATGGAAGCTTGGTCGATGGGGTCACGGACAGGCAACGCGGATCAATGATATGCGAAACGTGATACATGACTCGTATGCGTGACATACCTACATTGAACTGTTTGACGAAATATCTACTTCAGCGCGAAATATCTCGCACGAAGTACTGCCAAAAAATTAATATATAATAGTCTCATACAGGAGCACGTTTTGTCACCCACTAAGGTTCTCTATAATTTTCAGAAGCCTTCGCTGAATGCCATGCGTGTGAATCTTTACAGATATGAGGACTGAACAATATGTGTAGTCCCTAATATACATATACATATACAAGGGTGTGTCGGTTTTGTATAAGTGGGGTAAAGTGGAAGGGCTGAAACGGATCAACCTAGTTGTAGTTTCATGGCGCGCGCAGCGACGTGCATCCATACGTAACCTCAAAGTACTAAAACATTTCGAAACACTGTATTTTTGGTTAATGACTTTTATTTAAATTTTTACCATTATGTTCAAGAATAAAACGCTTGAATTTATGATAGACAAATCTCTTTTTACGGCACAGGCATTAAAAAGTCACTTTTTGACGCCTGTTTTCGTTCCGGCAAGTGGCACTTTATACCGTTAAGTTCAAAGTTGCGGTATAAAGTCTTTGTTCCGTAACTTTGATGCGCAGTTCGAAGTGCGCATGTCAAAGTTGCGGAATAAAGTCTTTATATCGCAGGTTACCCCCTCTCTACTACCTTTTACAGCAGCTCCTATACGCAGTTCGTGCGGAACTCAACTGGCGTCAAAGTGACTATTAATACCTTTTCCGTAAAAAATATTGTATGGGGCGCGCGCAGAAAGTAACTGTTCAGCAAGGTTATGTTTTTAGTACGAGCCGTTGGTTTTACCTGGCGAGCCGAATACTTTCTGCGCATGCCACATAAATATCTATTATAAAACAATCTTTAGAATTATTATAGTAACAGAAAAAAACCTGAACCGTTAGAAAATAAGAGATGCAACTAGAATTAGGAGCGAAATTAGCACCATGCTGCGCATATTCTGTAATGGCATACATATAGCTATAGCTATAGCTATAATGCCCACAACTAGGCGTCCGTCTGCCGTTGGTCTATTTGCAGTACCTATTTCCGGCACAAAACCCTCTCTAATCTAGCAACTGCAGTGTAATAGCTCCCGTTGAAACCTATCTTCGTTTCGCGAGATTCTCGCTTGTGTGTGTGTGTGTGTGGTATCTCGGCGATCGTGCGCTAGAAGACACGAAGGTCAGGATCCCCGGCCAGTAAAAAGAGAGTGAGGTCAGCGGACAACCGTTCGGCGAAAAACTCCCCAGCTAGTGGGTAGAGAACGTGGGAATATCGATTCGCGACCCCGCTTTGTGCAAGTTGAGATATTCGTTGACGCATGGTCGACGGTAAACTCCGAAACGGGGGTCGACGACGACGGCGCCTCCAACCCGGGTAACCCGCGCCTGTCCTGTCCATCGGAATCGAGTCGCATTGATCGCGAGCGCGATGTGACGTCACCAGTTGGTTAGCTCACGTGACCGACGACGTTGTGTGTGACCGTTTCGCGTGCCTCGTGCGCCTCTCGACGGTCCGGGTTAGACGTGATAGCGTTCGTCGCTTCTCTCTTACATCCCACCGTTAGAACTTATTAGACTTCCGTCATTACCGCAGCTTCGAATTTCATCCAGTTTCATCAATTCGCCAAATCGCGGTGTTGTGATGCTCGGCTTTCTTCATCGTTATGCTTTACGGTCGTTTCGTACGTGTGCAAAATAAGAATCGCTAGCACGTCTACTTAATACGAATAACAAACACGATCGTGTAATTAATAATTGCGAGTACAAGTCGACGACCCTGACGTCTCTGTTCCACAAATTCCGAATGATACCGAGGTCCGCGGCGACGATCCGTGTGAAAATGTTAACGAGAATCGACGTAATCGTCAAGGATTTTGGCGGACGTAATAACCGAGACACCGCTACAAAGGTGAGTGGTGTTTCATTCACTTTTTCCTATCACAATATCTTTTTCTATCACGGTATGCAGGACACTTGTACGCGTCAACGATCATCGATCAACGTCGACAACCGGTTTTCTATACCTTCTGTGCCAATTAGACATCATAATAGTTCTGCAGACATTTTCAATCCAGTCTACATAATTTTCTTCCTTTGTTACAGCGGTGTAGGAAAATGATCTTCATCAATTTTTATTGGATGTTGTTATCAATAGGCGGTATGGTGATTTCGGATATGCAGAGAAGAAGACTCAGATAAAAATTTCAAACAAAAGAACCAGCTCTTTGAGAATGAGGATTCCGAGGAAGGAGAAGTGGTTCACGCAATGTGGCCGTTATAAAAATCTTTATTTGAGTTCATTCAGCATCGAAATGAATAATATACACTGTGGCGATGAACACCTCTTTGTCCATGCGACAAATCTGTTGTGGCGTAACATGTTGCAATGCTCTATGCATACGCTTTACATGTATACAGCCGTATATACCGCGTGACTTGTGACTTATTCTAACAGTCATACGCAACATATGCAGGGTTGTGGCTCATAAGTTCTAGGTCTACTCGTGTTGATCAATCCACGGGTAACGTAGCATTGTTTTCTTTACTCTGCAGGCTGCGCGGTCTCGTTTCCTTTACCTAATCGGATAGTGTTTCCAAAATTTTCATCGTAAGAGCAACGAACCCATTCATTGCGTCATCATTGTGTCACGCATGTTGTGAAACGAAAAGTGCCGGATTCAAGCTTTCCCAAATGTTTTTTCATCATTGAAAGAACCGGCTTCAGCGGCGTCAGCTGTGAACTTTCATGCAATGCATCCACATGTACCGGTATTATAGGTTTCAACGTCAATTGCGCACCGTGACTAGCGTCATGGGAATCCAACGATTTTTGGAATGGCTTATCGAGGGCTTCTCGAAATTGAATTCATTCTGATACGTTTTTAAAGCAATGAAAATTTAGGGGTCCTTTGTGTCCAGATTTGAGGAAAGTAGGTGTTACAGAACGAACATTCCGTCGGACAATCGCGTATTTCTTGTCCAAAAACCAAAAAGAACTAGTTCAATGGTATAATTCTCTACTCCCTGCTATTCTGTTCACAGTGTAAGTCAAGATAGATTATATTATAGTCCCTCCAAAAAATAAAAAGGTGTATTTTCACAAGATCTCTACGTTTGTAGGTCTAAGGAATCCCAATTTTTATCTCTATGTGTGCGTGTATGATAAACTTTGTCTGAAAATTGGTATCAGCATTTTCTTTAAGTGGCTAATAATGGGTCTGAGGTATTCAGAACCGTGTAAAGCCGGATCTATACTAGGTCGTTCTGAATTCCAAAAGTCGTCAGATTCTCGCGTGCATCACGATATCGCAGTTTCTCAAATCATTGATCAAGAAATTTTGCGACGTTCTAATATCACATACCGCAATTAATTACGTAATACTTGAACGGCGCCTTTGATGTTATATACATGCTATCTCGAAATTCGGATTGTATGGTGAAGGAGACTCTTATTTTTGGAACGACAATTCTCAAATGTTCAAGCAAATTGAATTGATTAAATCAGCGATCACTTCAGCGTCACGTGAGTAGAATCACATTTCTTCTTTATCGCACCGATAGATTCCTCATCAAAGAGTGATTAAAAAATGTTAACGGTACAAGTAATTCCTATAGACCCCGGTTCAGCCCGTCATTCAAATTCTTACAACGTTATTCCTGAATATGATCAGGAGGGATATCCGCGATCAAGTCCCTGATCCTCATCAAAAGCTCATTCATCGATGCGATTGACTTCCGATACCTGATTGTCGATACTGTCAGTAGTCTGAATCAATTCATTATGATTCGTGAAGGTAAAAGACAAATCCTAGTCTGTGATATCCCACGATTTTGAATCTCATAATTGAGATGAATACATTTTCATTTTCGTATCACTGAAGATCCATCAAAGCCAGAACCCTTACATCGATGATTGAATTACGGTGATATTAAGTTTCGTTTTGATTAAAGTCGTGACTGTCATCCCGGGTGATAATGAATTTTTTCACTCTCTCAAGATTGAAAACCAATAAACGGAATTGGATGACCTCAATCAGACCGAGCACGCGGACTAATTAAACGAGGAAAATGGATACGTCGACGCTTATCGTCAGCATACCATGAGAAACGGTTATAGCTGTATATCATTTATTCACTTTATACTTCGTGTCTGATTTCGATGTACATACAATTGATTTTTAGTCACGGCGTTAGTATAGGGCTTCAAATGTATTACAACTCTCCGAACGAGTAATAACGCAACAATTGGACACACATATATAACAATACGTGACAAAAAAGAAAGAGAGGAATAAAACAAGTATAGGAAACGGAGAATGTATTGGAATATCGAATAAATCAATGGTTGAATAAACCTGTAGTAGCAGTTGATGAAAAAAACCTGATACCTCAATCGTGCTTCGAAGAAAAAATGGAAGGATATATAATATCACTTGTATAACGAGTAGGCCGATTCTGTTGCTGCGGTTACATAATTATGCCAAGTCTTTTCCCTGTTAACTGCGCAGAGATTGAGAATATTATATTTTGATTACGTGTTATAACGTTAATTATAATCACGCTCCGGGGTATAGCTGCGGGTATAGTTTTATTTAATACACGAACGAATACGTGAATCGATTGCCTCGTGAACATAGGATGAATAAACTACGCATTATTGCGAAATTCGCTAAACAGAACCACGTGTTGGTGATAGTCCATGAGTAATTGAGAGGCCTTCGAATGTCAAGGCGAACGATATTTCACTCTGGTCCATGTCTATTCCCCCCCGAACGAGGCTTTGAATAATATTGTCCATGACAACAATTTTTCCAAACCATATAAGATTGATATAAACAATTTCTGCCGACTTTCGACAGTGATTGAACGTTCAACGTGACGTCACGCAGTACTTCGGCCGCTGCGATCGCAGCGCTATCGGTCGGTCAAGCTGTGCGTGAAGGGTACCGCGAAATTCGAACGCCGTGTTGAATAACTCGATTCAATCGAACGTGGAATACAAACAATTGAATGAAATAGATTTTTCATAAATTCTAATCACTGAATTATTAGATAAGAAGATAAATATCGCTGAATTTTGAAAACGTCCCTCAAAAACCTTATGGGCTTCTTGTAGTTTATGAAGGGTTATTTATGAGGCTTCGAAAGGCCACTACTCGTATAAAATTTAATCAAGAATTAAGTTCAACGGTAAAGTTCAATGACCATGAGCTACCCATGAGGATATATATTTGTGAAACTGGCTTGAATTGAAAAAATATCGTATGCATAATCAACGAAGCCGTGACAAGACACGAAAAATTGAGATTCATATACATACGTGTCAACCTATTGCGTTGCTCCAAAATGGTCCAACTTCTTCTGGGCCAGACTGTAGTATACATAACGATAGTGTTATGTAGCCGCTATTGGGAGAAGAACATGTGTCCAAATCCAAAGTCCGAGTATCGCGGGTTCGGGGTATATAATCGATCCAAGGCCGCTACTGTATATCATAACTTGGTACATAGTAGACCACTGACTAATATACATAAACTCGTTCTTTCCCTCTCTGTCCTCGATGCCCCCTGTTCGTCAGTTTATTTTGCGTACATAGAATTATCGCTTTTCATTTGATACATATACATATTATATATTCAAGACGTGGTCTCTCGCCAGCTTATCTCTTCTGATCAAAATAATCACGAATTAGACTTGTGGCACTTATCTCAGTATCAAATAGACAGGAAGTAGAAAAAAGCTGTTTAGAATTTTGTTAATCTGACCTTAGATTCTTGATCAGCGGATCAAAAAAAACCTTCAGGTACCAATTTTTGTAAGATCTCGAACGTTCTTAGGCTTTTTTCCCAGCAATTTGGATCCGCCATTTTTTATTTCGCAAATCCGACTTCCGATTCGTGTGAATTTCATTAAAATCCGTTGACCCGTCCTCAAGATATCGCAATTTTTATTGTATTTTTTAGATTGGCAAAATCTAATCAATTCTAATTCAAATCTAATCAATTTGGTCCGAATCTGACAAAACGCGGAGATCAAGTGAAAACTAAACTCTTCATTTTCGGGTTGATAACAATAAACGGGAATAAGATAAAAAAAGCACTGAATGAAGAAGATGGAAAAATAAAAAATCAAAAGGGCTGGGTAACAAAGTCAAGTTGTTAGCTGTTGAGTCGACATCAAGTTTTTGGCCAAAGTACCTGAATATAGTTCACACAATTAGTGTTAGTAATTATAGTTATCGCGATAGTTGTTATTTCGGAGTCGGAACAAATATGAAAAAAAATGAGAATAACAGAAAAAAAGTCGGAAATGATTATCTATTCTTTTTTCACATACTTTTCGTTCTCAGAATTTATCATCAGTCCATTTGATATGCAGAGCGACATGTGATTGCTGATAAAATAATAAAACTGGGTCACACGTTTATCGATTCCATTTTTCCCCTAAATTATGTACAGGTTTTGGGAACCTGATGATAAAATTGTATAATTACGAATTTGACTACAATTTCATCGGGAAAGATTCTGCGAAATTGAAAAATATATTAAAAAACTTGTAATGACTATTTTCAATTTTCACTCTATTCTTGGTGCAGGTCCTAGTGCTTACTAGTTGGATTTTGCACAGCTATACTAGCATTGACAAAGCTGATCGGTAAATATCCTTAGGCAATATATGAACATTTTTGTTTGTGGTGGTTATTCATTTTTTCCTTCTTCTGTGACCGTGATAAGGATATTTCGTACATAAAAACGTAGAAAGATTATAGAGTTTTCATGTACTTGGCGAGACACGTTACGAAGTTTCGAATCTACATGATAATTAAATATTCTGGTATCGAATTGTTCCTCATTACGTGAAGGACGAAACATATTGTTTCGAGAATATTATCAACACGATGAGATACCATTTCTTTTTTTTTTATTTTTTTTCACTCGCAATTGTCTCAATTCTAAGAATTGGCTCGCCTCGACGTTACACACAGTGTAATTAGAGCAGAGTTGATCATCTGCAGCTGCGGCATATGGGTTGATTTTCGTTCCTTAATCTCGGCAGCGTAAAAAAAAAAGAAAAATCGAGAACAATTGTAGAGAATATTGACCAATTAATTTCTGTTAGGATCTCATTCTCATTGCTTTTTAAACGATTTGAGTCAGTTTATATAATCAACAAGGATCTTTTTTGCTTTAAAATACCGCGGATATCGTGGTCACTGGTTGTAATTCGCACGTGTCATTCGAGGTTGTTTAACCAGATTTTTTGTTGTTGTCGTCGCGCGTTAATTATTGACCACGATATAGGAACAAAAAACGGAAGCGGTGTAAATATTACGTGTGAAACCACACCGCCACTCATTTCTCAGTTGCTTATCTTTTTAAAACGGCTGACCATTGCTAAAAGCGTCGTAAGTTTATGTGTTATGCGATATTCAGGTAAAAAAAAAAAAAAAAAAATTCAAAAGAGAAACGCGATAATAAGTTCGGTGGTTTAATTTCTCTTGTGACAACTTTTGGGACGTTATTTCTGTAAACTATTGTACTTAGGGAGTATGCGAAACTTAAAATCCGTCAGGTTGAATAATGTGAAATTTGCTAACGGCAACGCTGTAATAGTAATAGTTGAACAATTTGCACATGCACAGAAAAATGTATTATCAGCGGTGAAATGAGTGTAAAATAATGGCCTAAATAATTTTGCAGAATTGATGTACGCGAGACGCATGTTCACTTATCGTGGTGGATCGATCAATTCCTAAATCCATAATAATAAGTATAGGTGGGGATGATCGGGCAAGCGACGATTCTACTCGTATATCGTGTATCGTACACATGCTGACAAAAACGCGCATGTGTACAGCGGAATCATACAGGACAAGAGCTTCGTGGTCTGCCGGTCTTGGCATTCGGTGTACCGGTAGTTCTGCGGACGGTCGTACATTATTCCAAGTTCGCTCTTTCCGCGGTAAAAAATAATAATAACATTTCGCTATCCATTGAAGAATCTCGGTGCCTAAGAATTCTGCGTTGCGGTGGTATTTCGTGACCGATATCAAGTGCAGCCCACGTGGTCATATAATGCACTGTATTTACACGCAACTTGGATAAAAACACCCTAAGAATTGGTGAGCTCAACATCAATGCGCGAGGATTTTAGTGGAAGCGTCCCACAATGGAGATTCTTGAAGAACGAGATCCTCAGCTTCTGTTACAGTCGTTCCTTTTTCATTTTTTAGTATCACATTAGCGATTTTATGACGTCTTTAGCGTGTGGCTTCAGGACCGTAGTTTAAATTATGTAAATTATATCACACATCAATATCCTGTGATAAGAGATGAGGTAATCCAAGGTTTCAGTTAGTAGCCTTAATTACCAAGTATGCGGTGTTACGTCTTCGATGGCTGACTAATTGCAGAAACACTGCGACACAAGAAATGCTATAACCGCGTTGTGTAATTATATAAGAATTTATAATCAGAGTATATCGAGGATTATCTTCCACGTATAATAAATTTGGCTTATGCCATCATGCATATTCAAGTTTTCTGCTCGATGATCAATCGCCAAGGTGGCACTTGATTCAAATACTGCAAACTCACTGTAAAGGCGATCAATCGTTAGACTTTTTAATGAATACACCGTCGTTCGTCAAAGAGAGCCGTGCAAATGTTGAATTTTCGAGAGATCTTTACTTTCGGTTGTGATAATGGGTTCGAATGAAGCACACTATCAATTTTTTATAAGAGATTCCATAAACGATTGATGTGATCAATCCATATTCAGTGTCAGATTTGTTGGCGAATAGAATATGAAAATATGCTTGTTCGCGAAAGTGCAGAGAAGACATGACGTGTATGTTATACGTAGTCTGTATACCTAGCAGAATTATATGTGTACATAAATACGTTGAATGGCAAAAATTGCAGAATTGCCAAATTCCAACAACGAATGTTGCTCAGTCCGTGATTGACTATCTTTTCAAAAAATACTCTCTTTGTTCTATTTTTTATAACTATGTAAATAATGCGATTACGAAGTTTCCCAGACAAAAAATTAAGACAAAACAATAACAATTCTTTTATCAACAGTTTCAATTAATTGGCTTCACTACGTCTTCTGTGTTACAGAGTTCGAAGTGATTGATCGTTTTGGAAGGGATTCTCTCCAATTTAACGAAGCACTACGGATTCAGAAAAGAAATCATGGAGAATCCGCAGAGGTGAGAATATCCTGCGTACTTTTTTTTCTAATTTAAATACGTTTTCTATATTGGCATCGATTATGACCATCACTTGGGCAAACAAACGAATTTATTCCGGATTCTATATGATTTAAAATAATTAAATTTAAACATTATTTGGTTCGGTTCAAATCCACCAGCCACCGTCCACGTGGGAAAAGTCATAATTTCATTTTAGGAATCCGAAATGATATGACATAGATCCAAATGTTTGTGTTTTTCATTCAATATTCCGTGCGATGTTTCAATAGAAGTTTATTTTGATTGTCGGGAAACAAGAGAAAAAAAAAGAGAATTACACTATACATGAACGAGTGTTTTGTCTCGCACTTTGTTATTCCAGTTCTGCAATTAGCAGTTATATCGAGTGATAGAGTTTTTCCAATTGACAGAATATTGATTGCAACATGATGTTATTTGCTAACTCTTTTTTACGAAAAACTTTCACTGAGAATAGACGAAATGAAAGTAGAAGAGGAACAGAAATGTTCACAGGTTGAAAAACATTAGGCCATGCAAAACGAAACTGATGACGAGGCGTTTCGAAAAGTGTCAATGAGCCATGGTTTAACCGTACCAATAAATTGAATTTGAAAGCTCGGTTGAAAGCGAGGAAATACCTTCGTGACAGCATAGTCGGTTATAGTCAGCACATCGGAGTGAAAAACAAAACGAAATGTGAAATCTTCGGGCCAATGGATCGATTTCTGGTACACAGCACTGAAAGTCACTTTTAGACGCCGGTTTTCGACCCGTAAAGTGGCTCATAGTATACAGTCGACTTCCGAGCTGCCATAAAAAGTCTTTTCACGGCAGTCAGCTGCCAGTAAGATTCACGCATTTTCTGCGGACAGAGTGCAGTAAACTCTATTTATGCCAGTTGAAGTATGTAGTCTGAAGTCAATCGACGTCAGTTGTAGTCAATTTATTCCACATGCAGTTTCGAAGTTGACCTCAGTTGTACATCAACTTGTTTTTCAATTACCACATTCACGTGTTCTAATTGTTTGTAAGCAAAGGTGTCGATACACTTCGATGATGTCGAATGATAAACATGAAATTGGTACAATATCTGTGAAGGTTTTTGCAGAATTGTTTTCCCAAGAAACAATATCGTTATTCAGTTCTTACGAATTTCACGCGATTGTAAACAGAAATGAGAACCTCTGAGAAAGCACGTGTCGACCTTCTTCGTGCGCATGACACGTACAAGCAGCATTTTGATAACGATGCAGATTGATTGGCCCATCTGACTATCACATCGTTACTATGCCGCAGAAATTTGTTACCACAAAAATTGAACGGAGATTATTTATCGATAGGCCTCCACTGCGACAAATATGTGGCCACAAGCAGGGTTAGTATCACATACAGCATGAAACAAAGCTACAATGACATCCCTAAATAGAGAATCTACGTAGTGGTCGTTAATATTCATTAATTATTTAGTTTTTTTTTCATATCTCAATAACATTGATTCATCAACAAAGGGTCTAGCCGGATAAGAGTGGTGAATCTGCCCCCACCGAATTTTGTGACGCCGATTTTTTCTCCAGTTTCCAACATAAAAAAACAAAGTTGTGCAAAATTACAGCTTTCTACATCGATGCTAAGGGGTCGTTCTCTTGAAAAAACACGTTTTTCCAATTTTTGCCGTTTTCAAGTACCAAGAAGCGATAGAAAAATATGAAAAAAATCTGAAAAATCGAAAACATGTCAACGTTCATGGAACAATTTTTTTTTCAATTTTCGTATGCCAAACTCTAGCTTTAATCATCGAATATTCCTTTAAAACGAATATTTCGTAGTGTATGGATTTTTCTACTATCGTGGCAAAAATTCCACATGATTCTACTCTTCATTCCCTGCAAATTAAAAAAAATAAAGTTTAAAAAGTCGACCTGCGTCATATTAAGATAAATCAAAACGCAGAATTTCACATTTTTCGTTGAGTATCCATACACAAATCACTGTTCGGGTTCGATTGAACGGGTGATCACGATTGGATCAGTTGTGAGACATAAAAAACAGATGTAGACAATAGAATTTTATTGCTGATCCCAGTTCAGCACAATGTTACAGGACAACTTTAGCGTTGAGAAGTTTATAAATCATGAACTGACAAAGGAACATCGTCTTGGAGAATAGCAGTAGATTAATTCACTCAAAATTGGAAATATAAAACCAATAATTACGTTTAAAAAAAGTCCAAAATCGTTTTGTATTCAAGTCCATCCACATTTTATAGTTATCACTGATCGAGCATTCAGCCCTCTTATCTATTATATATTAGCACAATATTAGTCTTCATCGCTATCACTGTTAATCACGGCGTTGACCTCTTCCACATCAAAGAGTCCTGTGAGGATTTTAGCTGGTCTTATGATTTTTGATAGATAACGAGCATTCGATAGATAGTAAATGATCGCAGCAATGTGTGAACAGCATCCAACGGTTCGTTTGCCATTTGGACATTCACAAACGTAACAGCGAATTCCAGAAGAACCTTGTGAATCACGAGTGTAATCAACGTAGCATTTATATGTTTTGCTGTTAATATGTCTCGACCTCATGAGAACCTGAATAATTGCGTGATTCGCATCTTCTAATCTTTTCAAATAATTCAGTGCGATATTCCCATCCTCGTCCATCATTTCCGCAAGGTAAGATACTGCTTGAGATAGCTGGTACGAACCAGTAAAGAGTATCTTCAATTCCTTTTCGGTTAGCTCCGGGAAATCAAGCAAATCAGCTGACGTTAATGGTTGAAATTGCGTTTTTCGGCGATTTCAACGCTCCAATTCTGCCTGCTCTGGCAAACGAA
>JAEUYN010000888.1:0-37068 GCA_018257835.1 Euura lappo | reverse complement strand
ATTCTGGAAGACATTGCAATGTGGAAAAGAATCTGCGACGCTGACGATTAACCTCTCATATTCATATTCATATTCATATTTATTCTGGAAGAAATTGCAATGCGGAAAAGAATCTGCGACGCTGACGATTAACCTCTCATATGAATCTAACAGAAATTGCGATGCGACAGAAAATCTGCGATGGTAATATCCGCGACGCTCACGATTAACCTCTCATATGAATCTAACAGAAATTGAGATGCGACGGAAAATCTGCGATGGTAATATCTGCGACGCTGACCATTAACCTCTCATATTCATATTCATATTCATATTCATATCATATTCATTCTGGAAGAAATTGCAATGTGGAAAAGAATCTGCGACGCTGACGATTAACCTCTCATATGAATTTCACAGAAATTGCAATGCGGAAAAGAATCTGCGACGCTGACGATTAACCTCTCATATGAATCTCACAGAAATTGCAATGTGGAAAAGAATCTGCGACGCTGACGATTAACCTCTCATATGAATCTCACAGAAATTGCAATGCGGAAAAGAATCGGCGACGCTGACGATTAACCTCTCATATGAATCTAACAGAAATTGCGATGCGGAAAAGAATCTGCGACGCTGACGATTAACCTCTCATATGAATCTAACAGAAATTGCGACGCGACATAAAATCTGCGATGGTAATATCTGACGATTAACCTCTCATATGAATCTGGAAGAATTGCAATGCGGAAAAGAATCTGCGACGCTGACGATTAATCTCTCATATGAATCTCACAGAAATTGCAATGCGGAAAAGAATCTGCGACGCTGACGATTAACCTCTCATATGAATCTAACAGAAATTGCGACGCGACATAAAATCTGCGATGGTAATATCTGACGATTAACCTCTCATATGAATCTGGAAGAATTGCGATGCGGAAAAGAATCAGCGACGCTGACGATTAACCTCTCATATGAATCTAACAGAAATTGCGATGCGGAAAAGAATCTGCGATGGTGAAATCTGCGACGCTGGCGATGGTGATATCCGCGACGCTGACGATTAACCTCTCATATGAATCTGTGAGAAATTGCGATGCGGAAAAGAATCTGCGATGCTGACGATTAACCTCTCATATTCATATTCATATTCATATTCATATTCATATTCATATCATATTCATTCTGGAAGACATTGCAATGTGGAAAAGAATCTGCGACGCTGACGATTAACCTCTCATATTCATATTCATATTCATATTTATTCTGGAAGAAATTGCATCAGTGAAAAGAATCTGCGACGCTGACGATTAACCTCTCATATGAATCTAACAGAAATTGCGATGCGACAGAAAATCTGCGATGGTAATATCCGCGACGCTCACGATTAACCTCTCATATGAATCTAACAGAAATTGAGATGCGACGGAAAATCTGCGATGGTAATATCTGCGACGCTGACCATTAACCTCTCATATTCATATTCATATTTATATTCATATTCATTCTGGAAGAAATTGCAATGCGGAAAAGAATCTGCGACGCTGACGATTAACCTCTCATATGAATCTAACAGAAATTGCGATGCGACAGAAAATCTGCGATGGTAATATCTGACGATTATCCTCTCATACGAATCTGGAAGAATTGCGATGCGGAAAAGAATCAGCGACGCTGACGATTAACCTATCATATGAATCTAACAGAAATTGCGATGCGGAAAAGAATTAATCTGCGACGCTGACGATTAACCTCTCATATTCATATTCATATTCATATCATATTCATTCTGGAAGAAATTGCAATGCGGAAAAGAATCTGCGACGCTGACGATTAACCTCTCATATGAATCTAACAAAAATTGCGATGCGACAGAAAATCTGCGATGGTAATATCTGCGACGCTGACGATTAACCTTTCATATTCATATTCATATTCATATCATATTCATTCTGGAATAAATTGCAATGCGGAAAAGAATCTGCGATGGTGAAATCTGCGACGCTGGCGATGGTGATATCCGCGACGCTGACGATTAACCTCTCATATGAATCTGTGAGAAATTGCGATGCGGAAAAGAATCTGCGACGCTGACCATTAACCTCTCATATTCATATTCATATTCATATTCATATCATATTCATTCTGGAAGAAATTGCAATGTGGAAAAGAATCTGCGACGCTGACGATTAACCTCTCATATGAATCTCACAGAAATTGCAATGCGGAAAAGAATCTGCGACGCTGACGATTAACCTCTCATATGAATCTCACAGAAATTGCAATGCGGAAAAGAATCGGCGACGCTGACGATTAACCTCTCATATGAATCTCACAGAAATTGCAATGTGGAAAAGAATCTGCGACGCTGACGATTAACCTCTCATATGAATCTAACAGAAATTGCGATGCGGAAAAGAATCTGCGACGCTGACGATTAACCTCTCATATGAATCTAACAGAAATTGCGACGCGACATAAAATCTGCGATGGTAATATCTGACGATTAACCTCTCATATGAATCTGGAAGAATTGCAATGCGGAAAAGAATCTGCGACGCTGACGATTAATCTCTCATATGAATCTCACAGAAATTGCAATGCGGAAAAGAATCTGCGACGCTGACGATTAACCTCTCATATGAATCTAACAGAAATTGCGACGCGACATAAAATCTGCGATGGTAATATCTGACGATTAACCTCTCATATGAATCTGGAAGAATTGCGATGCGGAAAAGAATCAGCGACGCTGACGATTAACCTCTCATATGAATCTAACAGAAATTGCGATGCGGAAAAGAATCTGCGATGGTGAAATCTGCGACGCTGGCGATGGTGATATCCGCGACGCTGACGATTAACCTCTCATATGAATCTGTGAGAAATTGCGATGCGGAAAAGAATCTGCGATGCTGACGATTAACCTCTCATATTCATATTCATATTCATATTCATATCATATTCATTCTGGAAGACATTGCAATGTGGAAAAGAATCTGCGACGCTGACGATTAACCTCTCATATTCATATTCATATCATATTCATTCTGGAAGACATTGCAATGTGGAAAAGAATCTGCGATGCTGACGATTAACCTCTCATATTCATATTCATATTCATATCATATTCATTCTGGAAGACATTGCAATGTGGAAAAGAATCTGCGACGCTGACGATTAACCTCTCATATGAATCTAACAGAAATTGCGATGCGACAGAAAATCTGCGATGGTAATATCCGCGACGCTCACGATTAACCTCTCATATGAATCTAACAGAAATTGAGATGCGACGGAAAATCTGCGATGGTAATATCTGCGACGCTGACCATTAACCTCTCATATTCATATTCATATTTATATTCATATTCATTCTGGAAGAAATTGCAATGCGGAAAAGAATCTGCGACGCTGACGATTAACCTCTCATATGAATCGAACAGAAATTGCGATGCGACAGAAAATCTGCGATGGTAATATCCGCGATGCTCACGATTAACCTCCCATATGAATCTAACAGAAATTGAGATGCGACGGAAAATCTGCGATGGTAATATCTGCGACGCTGACCATTAACCTCTCATATTCATATTCATATTCATATTCATATCATATTCATTCTGGAAGACATTGCAATGTGGAAAAGAATCTGCGATGCTGACGATTAACCTCTCATATTCATATTCATATTCATATTCATATCATATTCATTCTGGAAGACATTGCAATGTGGAAAAGAATCTGCGACGCTGACGATTAACCTCTCATATTCATATTCATATTCATATTTATTCTGGAAGAAATTGCAATGCGGAAAAGAATCTGCGACGCTGACGATTAACCTCTCATATGAATCTAACAGAAATTGCGATGCGACAGAAAATCTGCGATGGTAATATCTGCGACGCTGACGATTAACCTCTCATATGAATCTAACAGAAATTGCGATGCAACAGAAAATCTGCGATGGTAATATCTGCGACGCTGACGATTAACCTCTCATATTCATATTCATATCGTATTCATTCTGGAAGAAATTGCAATGCGGAAAAGAATCTGCGACGCTGACGATTAACCTCTCATATGAATCTAACAGAAATTGCGATGCGACAGAAAATCTGCGATGGTAATATCCGCGATGCTCACGATTAACCTCCCATATGAATCTAACAGAAATTGAGATGCGACGGAAAATCTGCGATGGTAATATCTGCGATGCTGACCATTAACCTCTCATATTCATATTCATATTCATATTCATATTCATATTCATATTCATTCTGGAAGAAATTGCAATGCGGAAAAGAATCTGCGACGCTGACGATTAACCTCTCATATGAATCTAACAGAAATTGCGATGCGACAGAAAATCTGCGATGGTAATATCCGCGATGCTCACGAATAACCTCCCATATGAATCTAACAGAAATTGAGATGCGACGGAAATTCTGCGATGGTAATATCTGCGACGCTGACCATTAACCTCTCATATTCATATTCATATTCATATTCATTCTGGAAGAAATTGCAATGCGGAAAAGAATCTGCGATGGTAAAATCTGCGACGCTGGCGATTAACCTCTCATATGAATCTGGAAGAAATTGGGATGCGAAAAAAATCTGCGATAGTCAAATCTGCGACGCTGACGATTAACCTCTTATATGAATCTGGAAGATTGAAGAAATGAACAGAGAAGTAATCAAATTATTAGACCAATCGACTGAAAAATTCTATACAAGTGTAAACAGTATTGAAAACTGTGGTGATGACAACATTGGCGAGATCATTTTACCGGAATACTTGAACAGTTTGTCTCCGCCGTCGTTGCCTCCACATGAATTGCATTTACGGGTGAATAGTATAGTTATGCTCATTACGAACTTGAGCATGAATGAAGGTCTTTGCAACGGCACGAGGTTATTGGTATTGCAACTTGGAAATCACTTACTGCAATGCAAAATCTTAATAGGTGATCAAGCCGGCGATATAGTATTTTTAAATCGAATCACAATTATACTGCGAAGACACATATTCCTTTACTTTCAAACGAAGACAATTTCCAATAAAACTGGCATTCGCAATGACTATATCAACAAAGCTCAGGGACAAACTTTCGAAAAAATTGGAATTGATCTTCGAGGAGATGTTTTCAACCATGGGCAACTATACGTCGCATGTTCTAGAGTACGTTCGTGGGAATCGTTGAAAATTATCTTAAATAATGATCATCGAGGTGAGAATCAGAATAAAATAAACTAGCCGGTTTTAGCCAAAAAGCTCATCGCTTTTTTGCGTAAGGCACGATCGCACAGTGCTGGTTTGTTTTGAAATAGTGTTCAAATGACCCAAAAATTCCCAAAATTTTGATTCGTGATCAGAAAGCTGTATTCCAAAGCTCGTTGTTGTATCTTCAAAATTGACAAAGTTAGCAATCGCAATTTCTGAACCGGAAGTCGAATCAAGTACACAAACAAAATTGCACATCTGCAGGCTGAAAACAGTATCCAGTGCAAATTTCGTCAAAATCGGTTCAGCGGTTTGGCTAAGCTCGTGTTTACAAGCAACTTCAACGATTTGACACCGAGACGTAGGTGCCGGAAAAATCCTAAAAAATTCCCAAAATTTTGATTCGTGATCAGAAGACTGTATTCCAAAGCTCGTTGTTGTATCTTCAAAATTGACAAAGTTAGCAATCGCAATTTCTGAACCGGAAGTCGGATTAAGTACACAAACAAAATTGCACATCTGCAGGCTGAAAACAGTATCCAGTGCAAATTCCGTCAAAATCGGTTCAGCGGTTTGGCTACGCTCGTGTTTACAAGCAACTTCAACGATTTGACACCGAGACGCAGGTGCCGGAAAAATCCTCAAAAATTCCCAAAATTTTGATTCGTGATCAGAAGACTGTATTCCAAAGCTCGTTGTTGTATCTTCAAAATTGACAAAGTTAGCAATCGTAATTTCTGAACCGGCAGTCGGATCGAGTACACAAACAAAATTGCACATCTGCAGGCTGAAAAGAGTATCTAGTGCAAATTTCATCAAGATCGGTTCAGCGGTTTGGCTGAAACCGTGTTTACAAGAAATGGGCGGGTCACATACACCACTCTTGAAAATGTTCGAAAACGACTACCCAGGTGCCAAAACGTGCTCCCTACATGATTTCAGAATTTTTTCTCGATCCGACGTTTTTAGCGATGGCGAATGTATAAGGCACTCCGTTTTTAACGATCGTGCCTAAAAAGGATAGAGGACGCCAATGAAATAGTGAAGCGTAAAGAAGAAAAATGGGAGCGGTGGGAAATGTGGATAGAAAGAGACCGCACATTTAGAGAGAGAAGGACCAGGTGGACAGTAAGTAATCGGGCAGAGATAGCGAGACAAGGGGGAAAGAAAGTCATAGAGGAGGAAGAACTAGCCGGTTTTAGCCAAAAAGCTCATCGCTTTTTTGCGTAAGGCACGATCGCAGAGTGCTGGTTTGTTTTGAAATAGTGTTCAAATCCCCCAAAAATTTCAAAATTTTGATTCGTGATTAGAAGGCTGAATTCCAAAGCTCGCTATTATTTTCAAAATTGACAAAGATAGCAATCGCCATTTCTGAACCGGAAGTCGGATCGGGTCTCAAACGAAATTTGCACATCTTCGGGCTAAAAAAAGTATCCAGTGCAAATTTCATCAAAATCGGTTCAGCGGTTTGGCTAAGCTCGTGTTTACAAGCAACTTCAACGATTTGACACCGAGGCGCAGGAGCCGGAAATATCCTCAAAAATTCCCAAAATTTTGATTCGTAATCAGAAGACTGTATGCCAAAGCTCGCTGTTGTATCTTCAATATTGACAAAGTTAGCAATCGCAATTTCTGAACCGGCAGTCGGATCGAGTACACAAACAAAATTGCACATCTGCAGGCTGAAAAGAGTATCCAGTGCAAATTTCATCAAAATCGGTTCAGCGGTTTGGCTAACAATTAGAAGTTACAGGGGGTTGAAATTTCGCGAAAACGACCAAAAATCTAAAACACGCCCTCCTTCAACTGCTTATGACTTCGGTTCTATTCAACCTACAGACTTCCACAAAAACGCATTTCGTAGCTCTTGAATGACACTTTCACGATATATCTATTCCATTCCACGATAATTAACTATTTTATTTGTTATAAACAATTATATTATTCAAACGTTGTTTTCGAGAAAATAGTCACTTTTTGAAATTCAAAAAAAACTATCAGCGTATCCCTTGATCAATTCTCTACAAAATCCCAAAATTATAGACTGGAGGATTGATAAGAACTGTGTCAAAACAGCGATTGATTTATAAGTGACAGATTTTTTTTGGAAGACGTTTTGTGATGAATTTTAGTAGGTGGACCACATTAATGTACTTGGCGAAAGCTTTTTGCACCAGAGGTGCTTTTTGGGGGATATATCTCTCTATCTAGTCCTTTTCGTTCGTACGTTCGTCACGTAACTAAGGTCGGTTGTTGATTTCACGAGCCGGTAACCAAGGAGGCGCGAAGCGCCGGCCCACCACGGCCCACTGATATACATATACAATCTATCCTCCAGTGGCTGTAGGTAAAGTGAGGCGCGTATGTAAGCAGAGAAAAGAAATAAGTGAGTGTTCCAAAAAGGGTTAGAAAAGGTTAGAACAGCCACTGAAGGTTAGAAAAAGTTAGGTCAGCCTAGGAAAAGTGAGTCGCGTAGTGCCGAGCGGGGTTGCCGCGCGAAGCGCGGAGGGGCGGAGCCCCTATTAACATATACTAAAATACTTTAGTCATATGATTTACGCGATATTACTTTGATATTCAATAAACAAATATAAATTGAACTGTCATTTGGTTCATTCAATTCTTTAAACGTTAAACATAGTCACTAGTTAATAATTAAACACCTATAAAATAGTTTTAGCCATACAATTTACTTGATGTTACTTTGATATTTAATAAACAAGTATAAATTCAATCGTTATTCGGTTCATTGAATTCTTCTAGTACATATGATACATTAGGCGCCGAATACTCTCCATTTGCCCCTATGCCGCGTCACAGGCCGTGTCGATTAACGCCAGCGTGCGCCGTTACTTATAAATCAATCGCTGTTTTGACACAGTTTTCATCAATCCTCCAGACTTAAATGTGTAATACTTACTTGAATCGAAAATGTTCGAAACGCTACACCGCTGTCGCAATGTATGTATCACCCGAAGTGAGATTAGGTTGACGGCTGACGCTCGGCGGCTAACAGCGCTCGTGGCGTAGATGGCCACTTTTCCCTAACCATATTACCCCGCAGGTAACCCGACAACAATTTAATTGAAGACTTAACCCAAACTATATGTAACAAAAAAAAAATTGATGGCACCATGGAAGTAGATGTCACAAGGAATCGAGAAAAAAATAAACCCAGTAAAAACATGCCATTGATGGCACGCTAATCCGAAATCTCAGCTGACGGAAAGTATCAATCTACACGGCATGAAACTAAATTGATGGATTTTTTCCGTAATATTGAATATTTCATGCGGTTCAACTATTTCATTTTGTAAAGGACTTCAGCACAAACCCTCGGTGTACATACTAGCTGCCTCCGTAGAATCGCTCAACGAGAAATTATTCGAGATGGTCGCTTTACCTCGTATGGCCACATTACCCCGGTCTCCCCTACAGCACCCCCTTAACCGTTTTATATTGTGAGGCACAAATCGCTTAACGTAATTATAACTTGTAACTTGTAACTTTTGACTCTTTTTGTGTTGAATGAGTTTTTCTTGACCGGAAATCAAGTTGATGAAATGGCGATTCGAATGAAAAAAATGTACTTTTCATCTATGTTTATCGCTCAAGAAATAATGTTCAAGGAAGGGCTTATCTTGTGATTCTTAAGGGTTTAACCTACCCCATTGAGTTCCTTGAGATGGGCACCTACAAAAGTCCACAGAACTTTAGGATTGCCGGTTCCCTTATTTGCGACTCAACGTCGAATATCAAAATTCTATCAAAAGAAGGTGAAGACTTACGAACAATTGATGTGATAATCTGGGACGCAGCACCAATGGCCCCAAGGCATGCACTGGAAGTGTTGAGTGGAACACTGTATGATTTGACGAATAATGAATCAATCTTCGGACAGAAAATTGTCATTCTTGGTGGAGACTTCATACAACTTCTGCCGTTTAAAACATGCGGCACTCGGAGTGTAATAATAAATTTATCTATAAAGAATAGTTTCCTTTGGACACATTTTGCAAAAGATTCATTATCTCGCAGCATCAGACTTCTTCTTGAAGGAATTGAATTTGCAGAATTTGTATTGAATGCAGGCGGCGACGTATTTAATACCCCAAACGATGCGACATACAATTACCTGCAGTCGAACATATAGCACATGATGCCGATATAGTCAAAGATTTAGATGGAAAATTGATTATAGAAAATAAATTTCTCAATTTTCATCAAGTTTTCACTCTTTATATCTGTGGCTATTATTTACGTGTCCTATAAATTTCCAATCACATTCGAAAATGATTGTGCCCGCGCAGAGCGCGGGCTATTGTACGTTCTAGTACTCTAGAATGCGTCCCACGGCACCTGATTTACTTTTTAAAAAATCGCCAACTCTACGTTATGACTGAATAGAAGTTGGTCAATTTCGTGTACCTACACTTGGACTGAACTAAGGTGATATTGTGGTATCGTAACTATACGTAGTGTTCAAAACAGGAGTCGCGGTTGAGCGTACTTACTCAAGCCGAGGCGTTGAACAAACGTATCTCTATCCTGTTTATTAGCATTCTCAGCGTGTGTTCGCGTTCTCTTGATACACTCAACCAACCTCCAAAGTGTATTCAAGATCTACGTACCTACGTGCTTGCGCACTTGTATATTTACTCTCACCGTCGTACCTGGCCACCAACAGGCCCGTGTGGTGAGCTCATACAAATTTCTCAGTCCACCTGAAAAGCGAAACGTTTGTTTCGAATTTTTCCTTCGTTTATCCATCCAACCATTTTATATAAAATTACATTTCCTCATCTTTTATGGGTATGTTGAAACAGGGGTTTGTTGAAACAGGGGTTTATACGACTTGATTTTGTTGAACTAGTTGGCCTTGATTTTCTTATGGGTAATTGTGAATTACAAAATTTACCAGGGACAACGTTGCCTATACATATAGATGAAAGAGTTTCCGGGGCTTCGACGCCGTTAGCACGGCTGCACAACTCCATGGCTTTGGTTATGTCGGGTTCAAAGGTAGTGCTTGCAACGACGCGTCTAATTGCTGAGGCACTAACAGTGTCCCTGGGTTTTTGGTATGGGGTTTTCAATGAGGGCGAAAAGGGGGCAGAATTTACATGTTGTTTGTCGGGAGTTGCCATTGTCGCATAGGCCACTTGATGCAGATTGAGTTGATACCCGGACGAGCTCGGTAGATCAACTTCGCAAAGGCCTCGCATTGAAAAAATTTCCTTACCAAGTAAAAGGTTGGAGTCTAATACTTCTTGCCTTTCAAAAAAAAACAACTGCACGTTACTCAGCACGTTATTACCCACCGTTTCGACTAACTACCTACGAAAGTATGTTGACCCACAAAACTTCAGCTGAATTCGGAGTTTTCAATTGAGTTGAAAGGGTGAGATTTGCAGTTTTCTGCCCTTCTCTCCAAAATGCATGCGATATTAATTTCCTGTAAGTTCGATATTGAGGTAAAAAGGGTAGTATTTTTTTTTTTTACTATATTTTGTTCATTTTTGCGTATCTTTTTGTTCAGTATTGTTCGTCGGAAACTTTCAAAAATATCTGCGAGTGGGATATTTTCCATGAATATTTTTCCATTTTTCGATTGATGGATTCCATGCATGCGCGTTTGTGAGGTGGGGAAGGGGCTTGCAAGACCGAAATGGCTGACAGTGTGAACTGCAGGCGATGTGGCGTTTGACGTGGCGGAGCTGGAGGTTGGACCGAGGTGTGTGTTGGTAGAAGAGCTTTGCCGCCGAAGCACGAGCCAACGTAGGCAGGCGGCTTATTTCAATATTATATTGGCTTGTAGGCTGATGCCAAGCGCGAGCTCGAGCCTTGCGAGGCGGGCAAGCGAAAATACCGCCGATCAAACAGGCCACGCGCATCTCCCTATGTATATACAAACTTGCTTGCTACTCCTGCTGCCTACCTGCCTTCTTGCCCTACCTTCGCTTGCCTGCTCGCTCCGGACCAAGCTTCCATTTAGCATTAATATAAGCATGAGCCGCATGTTCAAAGTTGGCTCTTCCATGAGATCCAAATTCGTATGTCAAATGAGGGAGTTGAGTGAAAAAGTGAGTGTCACCGAACGAGCTGAACAGAAAAGAAAATCATAATTCACACACGCGTAGGGAGGTAGCGATTTTGGCGAGAAGTGACCTTCGGAATGAGGAGAAGTTTCATAATACTACGCAACGCACGTAGGTAAGACGGGTGAGAAGAGCTAGTAGGAAAGTTCGCATACCTTGGCCCTTGCCGTGTCCCAACGACTTAGACTTAGCCCCTGACCATGTGCGCCTTTCATTCCTTGAAGAATTTCGCATGAAGGAGCTCTAAATTTAAATAATTTTGACGCGGTTACTGAGGGCTGATACCCGTAGGAAAAAAAACGGTTTTGCGGTCAAAATATGTGATTCTTCTTGGAACTTAACTATCAAAAGTATTCGAGGTCATTGCTTCCAAATTCTAAATCAGATTCGTAAAATCCAAAATGACGATTGAAGTATTATATTATGTACGAATACAAAGTGTAAATAACTGGCCATTTCCTTTTGGATTTCGGCATGAGCGATTTTTCAGATCCCTGGTTCCAAATGGGGGTTCCGGAACCTGAAATAACTAAGATTCATCGTTATTGATTGCATATGGGGCTGTCCATGTCATTTCACCTAGCCCCCAGACCGCAACATTTTTTACTAAAAAAATTATAATTTTTATCTATGGGGTATGAACCCATTAGCTTTATTAGCTTATCTTTTTAAATAGATTAATTTACCTAAAATAATTTTTAAATTAATATTCAATTTGTATAATATTTAAATATTCATTTCGTCATTTTTTTTATCGTTGTCCTTGCTCTAAAACATTCTTCTGACTTTTTTTCAGATTTTTCGGACCAACCCCTTCTGAGTTATGCTTTTTTTCAACCGAAAAAAGGATCATTTTTTTTTAATCTGAATAAATCATAAAAATTGATTAACGTAGAAATTATATGATTAACGTAGAACAGTCTCCCGTTCACAAGAATGTGGGTCAAATTTCTCTTCTATCAAGAGACTCGGTAGAGTCTCGCGCCAAGTACATAGAAAAAAAATTTTTTAATGCACGGCGTAGAGACTCTCCGAGTCTCTTTACCCGAATGGGAGCGAACCGGGCACTGGGGAAAATTATTTAATCGTCTTTCTTTCGCCTCGCTTCATACATGGGTTTGAAATATTTATCCTGGGGCATGGGCGTAATAAGCTTTCGTTAGAGCCCAATTTCGATGCAATCGGTACACGGAGAGCTGAGATATGATTATCTGAATGTTTCCGATACCCGTTTCCTCGGCAGAATTTTGTTCGTCATCTCCTTCTTCAGTTAGCTCAATTGCTCTATTCCTACAACAATAAAAATGAGAGAAGAGCGACCACCGCTAGACAGCAAGAACTCACAGCGATCGACGTACCCTAGGTTAGTCGCCAGACGGCGCTTCGGAAGGGATAATTGTAGAGTAGAGAATCGCCACCGAAGTGAATAGACCGTCATGTTTAAACGTAAGATCCAGAATCGATTACCCGAGACAGAGCTGTCAGTTGCGTCGGTCGCAATAAAATCTTATCATTTTCCAAGTTTTATGCGCTTTGTTTCTCTCTGTTATTATTATACAGATGTTAACGTATGAATCGAAGAGCTAAATTGTAATAAATAGGGGTGTCTCGCATAAAATCATGAAACTTGCAATTTTGAGATTTGAAATGTGGTTAACAACACGTATACGTACCAAAAAATTGTTGAGTGTTCCTTGTGTGAAAGTGGATTTGCTTTCACGAGCTTCGGATTCATTTCAATACAGATCTCTAACAAGTAACAACCAGATGAGGTATATGTAGTTCCATGTGTAAAGAATTGTGTCTAGCGTAGACCGGCGTGCGTTCTAAAAACTCGACCGTCTACCATCTACAGTGTCTTGGTTTGGGTTTCATATAACTCGCAAAATAGTTTTATGTTCAAACTTTTCTTGATGTGAAATTTCAAAAGCTGTGGGTATATTCTGACTCAGTCTCGGTTCAGGACTTTTCACCGTGTTTGTAGTTCCAAGCAGATGAATCAACTTTATCGATTGTAACTACGTGGAAAGTTGAATGTATCTATAATATAGTTGAACATGTAATCCTTGATTCGTCACCAATCAACTTTTCACCCGTTGAATCTTAACTGCTAATATATTTTATCGCTTGAGCTATTTGGCAAACCAACATCAGCAGTTTGATTGAGTACTATAGAAATAAATCACGTATTAGGATATGTGACTATAAGAAGGTTATGGTTGAATTAAGTCTTTGACATTATTCACCTGCTTATACCTGCTATTGTTGAGTACGTGTACGAAACGATGTGTCAGTCTGTAATGTTTATTCGTCAATTTTCTAAAATCTATTGATCCGCCAAATTAATAACATTTCAGTGTTTCTATTTTATGGAATATTTATTGAGTCCCAATAATCTGTTGAACTCAATACATTTCGGATGAAGTGAGACAAACGAACTTATTCATTCACTTTAGTCATACCTAATTTAGATGAGCAAAAAAGTTTTATCTCGATACTTTTGCTTGATTGATTGAAAACATTATTTGCAGCATTAATGCATATCTCATTTCGTCCAACTGACAAAACATATCAATGCCAAATTTGAAACGCTGTGGTATTAGCCTCACAATACACAGATTGATCACTTTTGAATTGTGTGACAGTTTCAACGATGCAACATATTGCCGAACGTAGTTGTTATAAATATAAGTATGAATTTCAATACATCAACTCTAGTTCTAAAGTGTGCATCCACAAAACGGAAAAATAAACCTAATTGGAACTTTAAACAACCCTGAAAATCTCTCCGCTCAACTGAAATGGGTGACAAAGGGCTTCGACTAGGGCTATACGGTTTAACCGGCTTAACCGGCCAAGACGGTTAATCTGGTTAATTAGCCGATGGCTTAACCGGTTAAGCGGCCAAGTCGGCCAAACGATTAACCGGTTAACCGACCAAAACGGTTAACTCGGTTAATTCGGTTAATCGGCCAATGGTTTAACCGGTTAACCGGCCAAGACGGTTAACGTTTAACTACAGTTAACGGTTAGGTTGGCCAAAAAATAATTTCATCAAGAGGGTCGAATACCTCTCAGAGCAGCCCTATGAAGTAATGATGTCATGAAGTTACTGATTTTTTTTCACGTACTATTTTGATCAAAGATTAACTTCGTAGAGCCTCAAATTTTGAGACTACATCTTCGTGTTTTTGAGAATGCGATTTTCGAGAAAATGAGGATATAAAAAATCCTATGCGTATGATTGTTCGGGCTAGTCTATTGAACATGTAAGAAAATGGACAGCCCTGCATGTTAAAAATTTTGGGAGAAGATACGATTTTTAAGTACGAATATCACTTTCAAAAGTGTGAGCCGAATTTTCATCTTATTGTAAATAAATCGTTCAATCATTTTTTCCATCGAAACTCTCCACCATCGACCTCTAGCGCGTGTTCATTTTCCATCAAAATTCATTCAATCATTTTTTGAAAATCGTATCTTCTCTCAAAATTTTCACCGTACAGGGCTGTCGATTTTCTTACATGTTCGATAGACTATAAACCCGAACAATCATACGCATAGGATTTTTTATATCCTCATTTTTTCGAAAATCGCATTCTCAAAAACCACGAAGATGTAGTCCTCAAATTTTAAGGCTCTACGAAGTTAATCTTTGATAAAAAAAAAGTTAATCTTATGTGAAAAAAAATCAGTAGCTTGATGACATCAGTACTTCATGGGGCTTGTCTGAGAGGTATCAGGCCCTCTTAATGAAATTATTTTTTGGCCAACTTAACCGTTAACCGTCTTGGCCGGTTAACCGGTTAAACCATTGGCCGATTAACTGATTTAACCGAGTTAACCGTTTTGGCCGGTTAACCGGTTAAACGTCTGGCCGACTTGGCCGCTTAACCGGTTGAGCCATCGGCTAATTAACCAGATTAACCGTCTTGGCCGGTTAAGCCGGTTAAACCGTACAGCCCTAGCTTCGACACCAAATTTAACTAATGACGATGCGCTTCAGGTAAAGCCCTATCGATTTTTTCAAAGTATCAGGGATAAAAAATAGCTGATTTCTATACAAATGGCTCTTACCGTAGAAATATGTCCGAGTAAAATAAGTCGCCAAGAAAAAGTTGATACAAACATTTGTATGTTTCTTCATAAATACTTAACTTTTTCACTTAAATGCCCTAATCGTCTCCAAGATTACATGTGACAAATTATTCATTGTACATGACATAATTTCTCTCCTGATTTTCTAATTCGGACAATGATTCTTTTATCGTTAGTTTTATTCTAAACTTTTATCAGAGTCTGCGAAAAATTATCTAGGTTCGGACCATAGTGTAATGTATCAACAATTCTGGAGTTACATACCTAACATTATACCCAACAGGCTTCATATTATTTAGCAGAAGACTGGTGAAATTTTTGGCAAAAATTGGTTTATCAATTCCCACAATGTTCGAGAAAGGTGTACAAGAAAATCTTTTCAGAAGGTTTTGAATAATGGTACACTGTTAGAAAACCGGTGTTAAAACTGACACCGATCTAACACCGCACCGACGTCTATAGAAGTCCACACCGATTTTGGTGTAGTGGCACATTGTAAAATTCCTGGTGTTACCAGGCTACACCGTGGTTCAACACCGAGATGGTTCATATGCAACAACACCGTAAGTTGTTAATTACGGTCGACACCGATTACATTCAATAGTAACAAAATTGCGGTGTTGAATTCGCGAGGTTAATGCACATCAAACGGTGTTAGAAGAAAATACACCGTGCAGCTTTGCACTGAACGGTGTGATCTTTTCGGCCTCCGAAACAGTGTTTTCCCATGTAATGAAAAAAAAATCAATAAATTAGGTAGAGTTTTTGCTTTTTATTGGTATTTTAGGTGTTGAAGGCTATCCCTAACTTGTTTTTCAGTACGGATGTCAATTAAAACGCATATTGAGTTCGCTGTAAGTTTTTTCGCATTTCTAAGACCTAGACGGGGTTTGAACCCGGAACGCTCGCCGCTGTTTGTATTACTAGTCGCACGCCCTAACCACTACGCTATACGGCCGGATAGCTTAGCTTGCAACTTTTCGGTACATGATTTCTGCACCATGGACAATGACTTGTTCAAAAACATACATTAACCACCATCTCAGATGTTTGTTTGACCACGTCGCGTACGTTCTTAGAAGTATAGAAGAATGAAATAAACAAATTGATTATTGCCGATTTGAGGGGATCGGATAAAATAACACCGATCGGTGCCATTCAGCACCAAAAAGTGTCAAATTGAAACCTAATGGTGTGGACTTCTATAGACTATTTTCGGTGTCAATTCGGACACCGATTTTGGAACGCAAGTGAATTTACTCCGTTATCGGTGTAGCTACACGGAGAAAAAGGAGTGGTTGTGACAGCCAGATTTCTGGCTTCTGTAGCTTACAATCAGGTCATAACAGTGTGTTGTCCAGCTACAGGAGTGCAGAGTATAGCTGTGGGAGCCGGAGTATAGTTGTGGGAGCTATACGGTAGGTTGCAGCAACTGACAGCATGGCTCCCATAGCTGTTATAGGTTATGTTCATGCAAATATGTATTCAATCAGCTACAGGAACCGCTCCTTTTTCTCCGTGTAGTACTCCAAGAGGTGTTAATCTCGGTGAATCGCGTCACAAGGGCCAAAGTGACACCAGTTTTCCCATTTACAACATGGCCGGGGTCGTTTCTACCACTAAAATAGTGTCATAATCAACACCAAATCTTTTAACCTCTACTCCGGGCCGTCTTACACCGCAACTTTTTCTAACAGTACAGACTGTGAAAAAAATGCAGTCTTCTGCGATGAGAGTGTAGACACAAGGAATTTTAGGCAGCGGTGGGCAAAATCTTCATCGCAAGGTTCTCTGCTCTTACATTTTCACCGCAGGAGGCCAAAGTTTTTCTTTCACAGTCTAAGCTACCATTATTTCAAAAATGTTGGAAGGATTTTTTTATGCGATAACGATATTCAATATTCCAATGCTCAAGGAAAATTAGAGTGAGCAGCAGCTATAACCCTGTATGCAACGAACTCCATCATTCCCGGTCCCAAGCCCAGATGGGAAAGGAGGAGGGCTACGCGCAGAGCTACACGTTGTAGGTATATAGGGAAAAAAGGACTGTAACGAAAAAGCTTGTAATACTCAATAGAGGTTCAAATTTCGCGTCAGATGTCGCTGACAACCGAGCGATTACTGACAACCGAGCGAGCGAGCACAATTATTGGGTGGTCAAGCGGAATTTTACAAAAAGTAATGATATCTCCCAAAAAAGCACCTCTGGTGCAAAAACCGTCGCCAAGTACATGAATGTGGTCTCCCCAAAAAAAATCTACCAACAAAAAGTCTTCCTCCAAAAATACTCCTTAACAAAAATTAGTTTCAACAAGAGTCGTCTTCCAAAACATTCTTCCTATGATAAGTTTGAAATCAGATACAACTGGGCAATTCCATATCAAGTGATCAAGGCTTTTGGGACAAATTTTTCTGATCTTGACGTTGTTACGATCGCAACTTTAGCTTATCGTACAAAATTCATTTTTCATTTTTATTTCATTTTCCCACGAGCAAGTAATGCATTGTCTTAACATATTATGAATATTGTATTTCTTTTGGTTATTTATCACCTCCTTGACTGGCTAAACGGCACGTACTCCCCGATAACTAGGCTAGGCTAGTGTTACAAACGGTCAGTACTTGGAACCATGGGGTTTTGCTGACGCTGAACACCCATGCTTCGCCTATAGCCCATTTGAAATAACTCTTTGTTAAAATTATTCATTTTTATAAGAACAAATCCAAAAACCCGACAAAGATAAGACTTCACCTAACTGACTATCCATTAAGGAATGCCTGTTGAGTGAATGTTGATAATCATTTAGTCTAAATTACTTATTATTAATATAATAAGTTACAGCGCAGAGACTATAGCCGCTGGAGGTGGAGTAATGAGCCGCAGCACGCGCACGGGGACTCATAAGTAAGTCCCTATGCCTAACCGACTAGGAGGCGAGAAAAGTGCTGAACTTACAGTTTGGCTGGCGCTCCGCGCTTGAAAATTCGTCTTTCGTCCATCAAGTCACATAGTGTGCGGATCGTAGAGAACCGGAATAAAAGTTACGGAATAACCGCCCTTACAACCTTGTGTTAGCATAGGATCACGGCCCGAAGGAACTCTAATCTCGAAATCTAAATTCTTTTCAATTCATTTATTTAACACCAGAAATCGGCAAAAATTATGATTCCAGGGACATTTTGGTCATATATTGTCAATTGTTTTGGAACTCGCGAATATTGTTTGATCGAATTGAAAAGATTGTTCCAATTAATATTGGCAAAGCATACAAATCTTTATGATTTAATAATAATATTTACAGCCTTGATAATTGGTAATATGCTGAAAATCTGTGAATTGAATTATTTAATTAAAAATTATAGGGTGAATGATGAATTTCTTTCGTCAAATCTCCCATTTTCACAAAATTCGTCAATTAGGTGGAAGTACATTTTCAATTTTTCAAAAAATGTCACTCACTAGAAAGAGAATTATTAATTGTTCTAAAAATGGTCAATTAGTGAAGAATAATTTGCTAATTATTCCAGAAATCAGTAATGCAAAAGTTTAAATTTCTAATTTTTCAAGAAATCAGTAATGCAAAAGTTTAAATTTCTAATTTTCCAAGAAATCAGTAATGCGAAAGTTTCAATTTCTAATTTTTCAATAAATCAGTAATGTGAAAGTCCAAATTGCTAATTATTCAAGAAATTAGTAATGTTGAAGTCTAGATTGCTCATTTTCGTAAAAATTATTCCAAGTTTCTGGTGTCCAGATCTTTGGCGCGATAGACCTGGACCCCGAAAACTATGGCGCGATAGACCTGGACACCAGGAACTATGAATACAGCACAACGATCTTTAGAAAAAAAAAATAATCGTCGAGGAATTCTTTTGTCATTTTATTTATACGACCCTGTCCATTTTCGCTTCATTTATCCACCATTTTTTGAATAATTGGTCGTTCATCCTTCAATATAGTTGATAATTTTTACGAAAATGAGCAATTTAGACTTTCACATTACTAATTTCTTGAATAATTAGCAATTTAGACTTTCGCATTAATGATTTCTTGAAAAATTAGCATTTTATTCGTCACTAATTATCCATTTTTTGAAAAATTAGCATTTTATTCGACACTAATTATCCATTTTTTGAAAAATTAGCATTTTATTCGACACTAATTATCCATTTTTTGAAAAATTGGCATTCTATTCGACACTAATTATCCATTTTTTGAAAAATTAGCATTTTATTCGTCACCAATTATTCATTTTTCGGAAAATTAGCATTTTATTCGTCACCAATTACCCATTTTCTAAAAATGAGAAATTTATTTCCAACTCATTGTCAATTGACCCGATATATAGTATTATATTTTTGAGGTATTGATCATTTGTTAACGATTGTCAGAATATTTTGAGAAATTATGATTTCCTAATAATCACAAATTATTATCGAAGTAATTAAAATTTATTTGTAAATTATTATTTACGTGGTCGGTAAGTTTCAATTTTTGAGATAATGAATAAATGGAAAATGAAAATTATTTTTTTGCCGATTTCTGTTCAACACTGAAGTTCGGTTTCAGTCAGTATTCAGCTTCCCGCCTTATCAAAGACCCTGAACTGAGACTCAATACACCAATAACAGTGTATTAGTGGAACGTGCGCTTGCCAATCTGTACAGCAGCCCGCCGGTACGCATCATCAGCCATACACCTACACCTCCACCTGTGGCTCATTCCTCCACTTGCCAAAAGCTAAGTCTCGACGCTCGTTACAATCTGTTTCATTTCCATTTTATGTATTTTGTATAATATTAATCATTAGGCAATTAGACTTGTTGCAAGATTGAAATGATATGGAAGGATTGAAGAATAGGAGAATTCCATAAATTGGAGACTCTTTTAATACAAGAAATTTATATTACTTTGTAAAATTATATTAACTGACCGTTAGTAGCATATTCATTTAATTATTTTATCATTTATTTTTGTTCATGAATAATCATTTGCATATCTAATCCTGATACTGAGTTATCTTGAGGCATTATCCCTGAGGATTAGATTAATATCGTATAGACTACTAACCTTGTACAGTAGTTCTATACGGAATTGAACAGAGTTATTAATAGAATATATTTCATTTTTATCAGAATCCCATCGGGTGATTCAACTATTAAATTCCTGACAGAATCACTCATAAAAAGATTGTTCGTAAGAACAATTATTCATTTTGTAGCAAGTAGCATAACACCTTGTTATTGAAAGATCAAACGAACTTACCTGTGAAGTTCGATCTTAATTGTATGATGGGTTTCTTCCGAATGATCTAATACGTAGTGCCTCAATCTAGGTACTGACGTCACGTTTTTAAAGCTTTTTTCCCTCGCCTACTGCGGCGCAGCCCAGCGAGCTTCATTATTTTAAAGTTGTTGCCGTAACTATTTTATTGGGGTGAGATTAAACGAATGTTTATCTCATATCATTGTAATGGGATAGGGTGGGATTGATCATTCGGAAGAAACCCATCATACAATTAAGATCGAACTTCACAGGTAAGTTCGTTTGATCTTTCAATTGTATTCGGGTTTCTTCCTCATGATCTAATACGTAGATGTTCAAAGTTGTTAGTTACGGCAAGAGATGCAAGAAGACGGAAAGTCGAAGAATAATGTGATAATTTATTCAATTAAAGTATTATTCTTTGGAAATGACTAACGGAGATAAATGTATTTTATCTTTCTTAACTTATTTGTGTCAAGTTATACATATTGAACATTACTTATAAATTGCTTCGGCAAATGCACCCTTATTAATGATGGGTAAATTGTAAAAATTAGCGAAAGTCTTAGACTGATCAGACCAGCCAGCTGTCTTTCGGATCGAATCTAAATTGACCCCTTTGAAATTTGCCGTTGAAGTGGAGGCATGTCGTGCACTATGTGCTGAGAAGACTTCTGTGTCTATTCCACTCTTGTAAAGTATATCTTTCACCCATCTGCTCAAAGTCTGAGATGACACAGGCTTATAAGGTTTTTTCAGTGAAATGAATAACGATTCAAAGACACCTCGAAGCTGTTCTGACTTCCTCAGAAACAACTTAAGGACTGTAGCAGCACAAATATTAGGATTATCCTTATATATTGGCAGGTATAACAGAGGTTGTTTCCTACCGGGACCTGAAGTTTTAACTCTGTCTGGAATCTTGATCTCTATGCCCAAAGCAGTCTCTTTAATATTACTGATTTTAATGAGAGAGAACGTTTGCATTCGTTGTCCTGTGACTAACGCTAAAAGACAAATGAGTTTTGAAGACAGGTCAGACAAACTGATATTTTCATTATCCCATGTGGATAAAAAGGATAATACTATTTTAGGATCCCATGTGTTGTCATATTTTGCCTTGGATGGCCTCAAATTAAATGCTCCTTTAAAAAATCTTTTCACTCTACAATCTTGTCCCACTTCTGGCCCTAAAATCAAGGCAATGGCCGACCGATAAGAATTCAGAGAACCATATGACGCACCTCTATCAAATTCTTTACGTAGAAAGCATAACACATTATTGATGCTAGCTTTTAACGGGTTCGTTGCAGTCAAAGTACAAAAATGCCACCACTTCTTCAGAGCGACTTCATATTGTTTTTGAGTTGACATCGATATAGATGACAAAACCAGAGTCATTGCCTCCGGAGGAGTTCCCTTTTCGGTAAAGGCTCTCCGGACAGCTTCCCGACAACCAGGGTAGTCTGTTGCCAAAGAGGATGTGTCTGGCTGTCAGAGGAAATAAGCATATTAGCATCTGGTTTGAAAACAATCGGCTCTTCAACCAACATTGATTTGAAGCGTGGATACCATGGTTGTGTAGACCAATCTGGTACAACCAAAATACCTTTTGCTTTCTCTGATTTAATCTTTTTCAACACCCTAAGGATGATAGAAAAAGGTGGGAAAGCATAAAAATAATCTATCCAGGGAATTGTAAACGCATCTACTGCTATCGCTCCTGGATCTTTGGTCCAAGATACGTATTTGTCGCATTTGTGATTCAGACGACTGGCAAATAAGTCGATACTCGGCTTTCCAAAATTATCAAGTATGACCTTGAAATGATCGTCTGACAAGGAATATTCTGTTTCTGGTTCGAGTCGTCGGGATTCGAAATCAGCTTCCTTGTTATCACCTGAACTGATATAAGACGCAAAAAACCATAAATTTCTAGTTTCAGCCCAAGCCCAAATCTCTCTCGACAGATTATTCAGGTGTGGATATTGTATACCCCCCATACGGTTGATATAAGCGATTGCGGTAGTATTGTCAATTCGTAACAAGACTTCACAATTCCTCAGGTCTTTCGTGAAGCACTTAATACCAAAAAAGGCTGACAGTAGTTCCCGAAAATTAATGCTGAAATTCTTTTCGTATGCGTTCCAGAAACCGTGTGTTCTTTCACCCTTACAAGAAACACCCCAACCAGAATTAGAAGCATCCGAAAATATTTCCAATTCAAACTTGAATTGTCTTATGGGACACGTGACATGTGATAGTTTGGATTCCCACCATGTCAAGTCCTCTACAAGTAAATTTGAAATTTGTAATTTCATTGATCTATCGAAATTTCCGTTATTGGACTGAAGAGCTAGATATTTTTCTCTTTCAAAAATTTTTGTATGGACCCAGCCATATTTGACTGCATTACAAGCCGAAACAAGTTTTCCTATCAATTCTGCGAAAGCTCTGATACGGCAAATCTTTGTTGACTTGAACTTTCTGACCTGATTAATCAAACTAGCTCTTTTCTCGTCTGGTAGTTCTATTGCCATATTTTGTGAGTTAAGATTAAATCCTAAAAACCGACAACAGGTGTTGGGTACCAATTCAGACTTGTTGAAATTGATCACAAATCCGAGATTTGACAGTAATTCACAAGTTGATTTGATATTTTGCAAACATTCAGTCTTGGTATCACCCATGAGAAGGAAATCATCTAAATACACTATAGACAAGAACCCTTTGTTTCTCAAATGAGCCACTACAGGCTTCATGATTTTCGTAAATACGAATGGTGCTGTACTCAGACCAAAAGGTAAACAATTGAATTCATATAAACGATTCTCGAATTGAAATCTCAAGTACTTCCTATATGAAGTGTCAATAGAAATGACGTAATAGGCGTCTTTGAGATCAATTTTGGCCATCAAAATTCCCGGTGACATCATTCTAATAGCGGTCTTAAGGTCCTCGAGCTTAAAATGTTCTGTATTAATGAACGTGTTCAACTCTTTTAGATTTAGAATGAGTCTACTGCTGCCATCAGGCTTTGGAACTAAAAAGATCCCAGAAAGGAACTGACCTTCTGTGGGAGTGCATAAACTGATTGCACCCTTATCCAACAGTAGTTGTAATTGACTTGCAATTTGAGTTTTTTCCGTACTGGACCAAGATCTTTGATATGGAGTTGTTTTTTGATAAACTGGCTTCGCGAACGGAATTTTATAACCATGAATCCAAGACAATAATCTCATATCTGATGTGATTTGTCTCCAAGCTTTCCCAAAATGTCTAAGTCTACCAGACAATTTACTTGCCAAGGTGAGTTCTATTTCTGGGCTGGTTGCTTGAATGATTTGTCTTGTCGGTGGTTCTGGTAGTGTTCTTGTCGGTGGTTCTGGTAGTGTTGCTTGGGTTGATATCGCTTGTTGTTTGGTCGTTGTCCGCTCGACGTTGTACGTTGATTCTTGTAGTACGGCTGTTTTACGTTCTGACCGACGAACGGACTCTTGTAGTTTTTTGGCTGTGTCGTCTTTTGAGGTTGCTTGGAAATGACATCCTTTCGCAAGTCCTTAGAAGCACGATCCAATGCCTTCGCAGATTTCAAACGTTCTTCCAAGTCCGCACCAAAAAGCATATTGTCCAAACCACCTGTTGTTAGAGTTTCTTTGAAGGCGGCATGCACATTTGGCAAAACGAGGCTTCTTCGGATGGATGACTCAGTGTGATGAATGTCAGCAAATATTCGACCTGCGTCATTCAAATATTCCACCATCTTAAGATCTCGCGTTTGAAGCGAGAGTGTTATTGCCTTCCCAATAGCTGTGAGTCCTGCTGCAATAGATTCTTGTTTAGCAGATATTCGTTCATCTCTGAGCCGGGAGGCTTCTTGGATAGATCCTTTCACTTCCAAATTTAATTTCGGTGGGTCAAAATAAAGGCAATTGTTTGGAGTTGGATGTTTCTGTAAAATCTCCTCCACGAATTTCTTTGGGAGTCCCTTTTTAACCACCTCCTCCCATCTGAGAGCAATTTCACTTTGGATAGCTTCACCCACAACCTTGTCTGGATGAAATTTTTCACCCAAGATGCTCAGGATATTGTCGGGTAGTCTTGGTTCCTCCGGAATTGTTGGTGGGTTTGGTTGCAACACAGCTGGTTCTCCGCCAGCTTCGATGGTTTGAGAGCCATTAAATTGTGACTCGATCACACTTCTCGCAGGAGATTGTGAACGCCCAGGGAGGTGAATACTCGATCCAGCCACAGAAGCAGAGATGTTCAGGGAAGATTGAACAACGGACCCTGAATGGTGATTGCCGTACGACCGAACAGAACTTCGGTTATCTTCATCCGCTAATGGAATAAAAAACAGTGTTTTTTTTTTATTTTTTTTTTAACGGTCTGTCAATGGCTGACAACTATGACTACTGCCAAATAAACCTCAAACTGACGTTTTGAGGCTATGACATTTGTAACAGACAGCTGACACACATCTGACAGTTACAGCTGTCAATGATTTCGATCGATCATTGAAAACTCGCCACCGAGCGAATCGATAACACCTCCTCGAAACTTTTGTTTCGTATAGGGGAAAAAAGAGAAAACTTGTTTTCATGGCCACATTGGTTTCAGCAGAAAAGATCGATCTCGAACTTTTTGCAACAATGACTTAGTCAACCTCAAACCATCTAGTTTCAGGTTATGGAATGTATATCTATACATCCATAAAATTTGGAGGTAGAGCAAGATTATCAGCCCCTGATAATCTCTCTCTGAGATATCTATCTCAGAGACTGCTTTGACAATTGTGTACTTGCAATTGTATCTCGAATGCAGATCGTCGGGCGGCGATGGTGACCCACGCCGATGTTGACGGCTCTGTTTTTCCCGCTCTCTCCTCCTTAATTTCCTCTGCAATCTTCTTATTTTTCTCTCGATACGATCCTCGTCGTCCGAGACACTTCTGTTGCTCCTTTTCGGCATTTTATGCCTGTTATTTCGACGAAAAAACTACTTGAAAAGCTAACGCGTGTTAACGTCACGTACACAAAAAAAGGAATGAAGCTCGCTGGGCTGCGCCGCAGTAGGCGAGGGAAAAAAGCTTTAAAAACGTGACGTCAGTACCTAGATTGAGGCACTACGTATTAGATCATGAGGAAGAAACCCGAATACAATTTGAATATTTAATTATTTATTTAACTTGTTCGCTCGGACTAGCCGCTCGTAACAACGTCGATCTCAGAAAAAGTAGTTCACGATGAAAAAAAAAATACTCGCCAAAGCATTTTTTTTTATTCTCAATATTTTCGAAGTTATGCAACCTCTTCGTTTTGGCGCATTTTTTTTTCAAAAAATCATAACTCCGGCTACGTTGGTCATAGGGAGATCAACTCGGGCTCATTTTCTTCGCAAAAGAATATAGTTTTTAGAAAAAAATGGGACATCGGGATTTTCGATCGCTCAACATAAAATTGTCTGCATTTCCCGAAACAATTAGAGATTGCGGAAAAACGAATTTTTTTTTTAATCTAAAAAAAATCACAGGCGTAGATATATGTATCCTCTCAGTGCGGTGTAATTTTCAGAGTGGGAGAGCCAGGAGTTATTTTTTTATGGCCTAAAATGTGTATTACGTTGATAAGTACCTTTTATCGTGTAATATTTTCGGCAGACTACTTAAGTATTTAGAATTCAAGAATGGGCTTTTCGGTTCAAATAACATCTTTAATCATGTATTTTGGGCCAAATTATGTTTCTCCAACTCCAAGTTTATTAATTATTTCAACTAACATTGAAAATTCTGCAACTATAGGTCCAAGCAATACTCATAATCCATGTAAGTCTTTTCTATTTCCGAGGAATTTCCGTGACACAAAATATAATCTTTTACGTGGATTATGAGTATTCGTTGGGCCTATACCCAGCAAACCAAAAGTAACGAAATGTATCAGGTACGTGTCACTGAAGGCTCTATGTCAGCTTCAGATACGTATCTGATATAAAACACCGGTGTTTTGTATCAGATACGTATCTGAAGCTGACATAGAGCCTTCAGTGACACGTACCTGATACATTTCGTTACTTTTGGTTTGCTGGGTAGTTGAGGAATTTTAAATATTAGTTGAAACAATTATTAAAGTTGAAGTTGAAGCAACATAACTTGGCCCAAAATACATGATTAAAAATGTTATTTGAACCGAAAAGCCCATTCTTGAATTCTTAATACTTGAGTAGTCTGCCGAAAATATTACACGATAAAAGGTACTTATCAACGTAATACACATTTTAGGCCATAAAAAAATAACGCCTGGTCTCCCACTCTGAAAATTACACAGCACTGAGAGGATACATATATCTAGGTCTGTGATTTTTTTCAGATTAAAAAAAAAAATTCGTTTTTCCGCAATCTCTAATTGTTTCGGGAAATGCAGACAATTTTATGTTGAGCGATCGAAAATCTCAATGCCCCATTTTTTTCTAAAAACTATATTCTCTTGCGAAGAAAATGAGCCCAAGTTGATCTCCCTAAGACCAACGTAGCCGGAGTTATGATTTTTTGAAAAAAAAATGCGCCAAAACGAAGAGGTTGCATAACTTCGAAAATATTGAGAATAAAAAAAAATGCTTCGGCGAGTATTTTTTTTTTTTCATCGTGAACTACTTTTTCTGAGATCGACGTCAAGATCAGAAAAATTTGTCCCAAAAGCCTTGATCACTTGATATGGAATTGCCCAACTACCAAGTACAAGAATGAACAATAAAATTAAACCAATCTGGTTTTTCAAATAATTAGTGATGTGATAAAAATGGGGAGGAAAAGTTCAAAAAAAAAAAAAAAAACTTTTAACGAAAAAAAATGTAGGGAGTGGTACTTGGCAGGCCAGGTGTGGGTAGATGAAAGAGTGTTAGGTCGAATATTTACGTGACATTTTTATCAATTGCTATGATGGCCCGCCGAGTACCACTCCCCACATTTTTTTTCGTTCAAAGTTCTTTTTAGAACTTTTCCTTCCAATTTTTATCACATCACTAATTATTTGAAAAACCAGATTGGTTTAATTTTATTGAAATGTAGTTCTTGACCTCCGTGAGATATTTGTACAGGTTTGTTTCTTGGATTTCAGGTCAGAAAAAATGTTATATTTGTTAACGTTTCGGTCCAAGTGAGGACCCTCCTCAGAACGAATACTTTAGTAACAACTGTTAACAAAATATAAAAACTTAAAGTTAATCTATAGTTACAATTTAAACCAAACATAACCTATATGCATACCTTGAGAGAAAATTCAAAAAAAGAAGAAGAAAAAAGGTATGCCGAAAACGCAAGGTTGGGTGCTGATAGCAATGAGAAGCTCCCACTTTTCCATCATAGAAATATCTTGGAAAAGAAACAAAAGAGAGGGCAAGTATTAGCAGTTGGGGACCCAACAAGCGGGAACCGGTGATACAGAGAGAATCAAACATAGACAAACCAATAGATGATAGATAGGTACCAAGAACCGTGAGCTCGGATGATAACAAAGGCCTTAATGTTTCTCAATAGCCGAGGAGTAAATCGTGCTAAGATGTTCTACGTCTTGTCTCAAATTAACAGAGTTAGCGTGGCCAACAATGTTGCACATTTCAAGCAGTGATCGTTTATAAAAACTAGGTTCTTCATCCAGAATACTGATGTTATCGTAATTAAAGCTATGATTATGTTCTATGACATGCTTAGTGAGAGCGGTATGTCTATCATCTGCTTCGTTTGACATTGTGTTTATGCTCTTTGACCCTCGTACGAAGTTGTCTGTAAGTCTGACCAATATAAACACCGTTACAGTCCCTACAGGGAATCTTATAAATTACGTTTGAACGGTTATCAAAAGGTAAAGTGTCTTTCCCTGAATCGAAAAGGAAGCTCAGATCGCGATTGTTGTACCCCACCAACCTAATATTGTACTTGGACATAATCCTGTTGAGGGATTCAAACAACCCAACAACATAAGGGATGGAGACGAACCTCTTGTTCGAAGCAACAAGGCTAATAGCATCAGTGCCATTGTTGTTGGGGTCTAGGGGAGCCAAAATCGATTGGTGTCTGCGACGAATGTGTTTTTTTAACAGATCATGTGGATAATCGTTCAAACGTAGAACATTGTATATAAGATCCAAATTTTTTTGATGGAAGTTCTGATCAGATAGTCGGACCGTTCGGTCAACTAAGTTGATAATAGTGCCAATCTTGTACGAAATAGGATGGTGGGATAGGAAATTCAAATAAGGGGGCGTCCATAAATTACGTGAGGCGATTTTTGCGATTTTTCGACCCCCCCTCCCCCCTTGGTGAGATTTCGTGAGATTTGGCTCGACCCCCTCCCCCCCCTAATCTCACGTGAGATTTTTCAAAATGCGTATTTTGCTTGATTGCGTTGGATTTCTAATAAAAAAAACATAATTTATGAATAAACAATAAATTACGTGATATTGGCCGAGACCCCCCCTCTCTCCCACGTGAGATTGGGTGAGATTCGGCTCGACCCCCTCCCCCCCCTAAACGTCTCACGTAATTTGTGGACGCCCCCTAACGTTGTGACCAAGTCGCTTTATGGTACCAATCCGTCTTAAGAATGGAATTGTCGTTGATAATATTGACGTCTAAGAAGTTTAAGCAACCATCATGTTCGGTTTCGCAAGTAAATTGGAGTCTTGGGTGGTAACTATTAAACACGTGAAGTAGATGGATAATAGAGTCTCTTGGGGCAGCTGTGAGTATATCATCGACATACCGGTAAAAGAAGGGTAGTTCGAGACCCAGTTGTTTTGAACAAAACTGCTCTAAATCATCCATAACTAGGTCGGACAAGATTGGCGAAAGGGGCGAGCCCATAGGGAGCCCAAACTGCTGTGAGTATGTAATTCCCTTAAACTTAAAGACAGACGCCCTAAAGCAGATGTTCAAAGCTTTTATGAGTTCCAGCTGAGGAACAGGAATGTTGTTACGTAGTTGAGACCATCGGTTCTTAATCGCAGCAATAGCAAGGTCTGGTGGAACATTGGTAAAAAGAGAAACTACATCCATGGAGATAAGAATGTAATCAGGGGTTAACACGATGTTCTTCAACCGCTCGACGAGGCAAAAGCTGTCTTTGACCCTGGAAGAGGGGGATGTCACGTGAGAGCTAATCCAATTGTTCAAGGTTTTAGCGAGTTGGTAGGTAGGCCTATTGATGAAAGAAACGATGATCCGCATAGGGACTCCTTCTTTGTGAATTTTTGGCAACCCATAAGCTCTGGGTGGGACGCAATCCTTTTTGGAAATGGAAAACCTAGTTCCTTTGGTGATGCGATTCTTTTTTACCCACTCAGCTGTTAAAGAGCTAATGTCATCTTGGAGCGTGCTAACTAAGTCCCAGATAACAATCGTGCTGCTCACGTAGCCCTCATGGCGTGAGAGTCACTCTGTGATGGCTAAAACGCGAAGTATTGGCCAGCACACGCCCGCAAGAAGCTGAGTGCGTGCGAAATGAGTCTCATTTTCCCATCACAAGTGTTATCACGCTATGAGGGAAAAATGCGACTCACGGTGTGCATATACTAATTATTTATGTTAGTCTGTAATTACAGGGTTGCGAAAATAGTAATCCAAAGTGAATGCAATATTCATTACTCAAATAATGGTCAATGGATTGTGAAACTATTGATAATTAATTAGGTAATGCATAAAGGATTTGAATTGCATTGCTCATTACCAAAGTGATGGATAATGGATTTGAATTGTATTACTCATTACTAAAGTAATGGATGATGGATTTGAATTGTATAACTCATTACCAAAGTAATGGATAATGTATTTGAATTGCATTACTTGAATTGTATTACTCATTACCAAAGTAATGGATGATGGATTTGAATTGTATTACTCATTACCGAAGTAATAGATAATGTATTCGAATTGTATTACTTGAATTGTATTACTCATTACCAAAGTAATGGATGATGGATTTGAATTGTATTACTCATTACCAAAGTAATAGATAATGTATTCGAATTGTATTACTTGAATTGTATTACTCATTACCAAAGTAATGGATGATGGATTTGAATTGTATTACTCATTACCAAAGTAATAGATGATGGATTTGAATTGTATTACTCATTACCAAAGTAATAGATAATGTATTCGAATTGTATTACTTGAATTGTATTACTCATTACCAAAGTAATGGATGATGGATTTGAATTGTATTACTCATTACCAAAGTAATAGATAATGTATTCGAATTGTATTACTTGAATTGTATTACTCATTACCAAAGTAATGGATAATGGATTTGAACTGCATTACTTGAATTGTGTTACCCATTACCAAAGTAATGGATGATGGATTTGAACTGCATTAGTCATTACCAATATAATGGGCAACGGATTCGGATCGCATTATTATTCATATTACTGAAAGATTGAGTTAGGAGCTTGGATTACAGTAATGAATCGCAATCATATTTTTTTCATCATTGACGTAACCAAATGATGTATCAGACATTATCATTACACTCAGTAAAAACTCGACAGAAAATTAGTACTCACATCAGTATCCATTCAATGTCGTATCGAATGAAAAAAATGCTTTGTTGCAGCTATAATTACTAAAGTGATGCGCAATGGGGAAAAATTACATTACTCATTGAAAATATAATAGATAATGGAGCGAATATCCATTATTAATTACCAAAGTAATGCTTAATGGCAAAAAATTGCATTGCTCATTAAAAATGAAATGAATAATGGAGCGAATATCCGTTATTAATTACGAGATTAATTACCAAAAAATGCATAATGAAGAAAAACCCATTACTCATAAAAAATGTAATGGATAATACAGCAAATTTCCATTAATAATTAGCATGGTGATGCGTGATGGACAAAAATTCCATTGCTTATGAAAGATGCAATGAGTAATGAATTGGATAATGCATTAGTAGAATAATGCATTTTTCACAACTCTGATATACATCAATTGCTCTGATAAGTATGGTCGGTTATTGGAGGTGTCATCGAGTGAAAATATATCAGTAGGTAATTCGCCATTGTTACAACATAATGACGATAAAGTACCAACAAAGTTCGTAAGACATGGTTAATTGGAGCGCGTGAGACACCGGAATTCAGTCGAACAACGAAGTTAAGCAACATTGACCGCGACTAATAGTTGGATGGGTGACCGTGGAGCCAAGCTTGGGTTCGAGCCCGTCTTGGAAAATTTTTTCCAATAATATAATATTTCGTTCCCGGCGCACGACATGCGAGCGATATGCCCCTCAATTGATGACACAAATGTCTGGTGAGGTGAGGGCACACAGTGCGGGTAAATCAACACACGTGCGTGCGTATACGCCATCACTGTGCAGACATTTTGCTATCTGGGGTCATATCTGACCACTTTATAATTGTTACTGTCAGAGAGTTGTTCATTCATCTTCTGATCGTATAAAGGTCTCGGGATGGCCACTGTCGCATTACCTTTATCTGCTTTGACAAACATTAGATCGGGGTGTGCTCTTCGAAAGACTTTGGTTTCAACAATTTGGCGGTTTAAGCATTTAAAATCATTCGACTTAGCTGGTTTAGTTTTGAACTTTTTAACTTCTTTGGTGAAGTCTAACCTAGCTTCATTTCTGAGCTCAGACGGTATCGCAGAGATTCCAGATTCAAAATAAGAAATGAATTTATTAGCGGGGATCCTGTCTTTGGTGAAAGGTAAACTAAAATTAGGGCCTAGTTGAACAACCTCCGCTACGGGAGGAGGGATGTAAATGTCACTAAGATTGACCAACCAACTCTTATTGACCACACTACTCTGATGTGAGCGGGTAGCGTTTTCCCGATGTCCAGTCAACCGAGATAGTTTCCTGATATTGGATGTTTTGTGTTTGTCAAAGATAAAATTCAGTTTGGAGGCTTGCGTTTGGAAAAATTTTTCGGCCGTGTGCATAGGCAAATCACGGATAATCAACAGTTTCCGAGCGGCAAGAGACTGTTTAAGCTTAATGATAGACGCGTGAGCGTCACTGATCTCTAGGTTGAGGATAGATAGTTGAAATTTAGACAGGAAAAGTTTGAATTTAGAACTGGACTTAGAAAGATTAAAGTTAAAATTATTCGAGTTTGAAGTAGGGAATTTCAAGTGTTGAGGGACAATTTCCAGCTGCTTACAGCGAAGGAGGAAGATCCGTTGATTCTTCAGCTTCGTCAGTTTCGCAGCTTCTGACGACCAAGATCTTAAATTGTTGGCGACATCTCTGCCATGTGAGAGAGCAACGTCGTGGAAAAAGCCCATGGTTCCCAGCGTAATCCAGTGTGTAATGAAATGTAGTTCTTGACCTCCATGAGATATTTGTACAGGTTTGTTTCTTGGATTTCAGGTCAGAAAAAACGTTATATTTGTTAACGTTTCGGTCCAAGTGAGGACCCTCCTCAGAACGAAGACTTTATTAACAACTGTTAACAAAATATAAAAACTTGAAGTTAATTTATAGTTACAATTTAAACCAAACATAACCTATATGCATACCTTGAAAAAAAATTCAAAAAAAGAAGAAGAAAAAAGGTATGCCGAAAACGCAAGGTTGGGTGCTGATAGCAATGAGAAGCTCCCACTTTTCCATCATAGAAATATCTTGGAAAAGAAACAAAAGAGAGGGCAAGTATTAGCAGTTGGGGACCCAACAAGCGGGAACCGGTGATACAGAGAGAATCTATTTCGTACAAGATTGGCACTATTATCAACTTAGTTGACCGAGCGGTCCGACTATCTGATCAGAACTTCCATCAAAAAAATTTGGATCTTATATACAATGTTCTACGTTTGAACGATTATCCACATGATCTGTTAAAAAAACACATTCGTCGCAGACACCAATCGATTTTGGCTCCCCTAGATCCCAACAACAATGGCACTGATGCTATTAGCCTTGTTGCTTCGAACAAGAGGTTCGTCTCCATCCCTTATGTTGCTGGGTTGTTTGAATCCCTCAACAGGATTATGTCCAAGTACAATATTAGGTTGGTGGGGTACAACAATAGCGATCTGAGCTTCCTTTTCGATTCAGGGAAAGACACTTTACCTTTTGATAACCGTTCAAACGTAATTTATAAGATTCCCTGTAGGGACTGTAACGGTGTTTATATTGGTCAGACTCACAGACAACTTCGTACGAGGGTCAAAGAGCATAAACACAATGTCAACGAAGCAGATGATAGACATACCGCTCTCACTAAGCATGTCATAGAACATAATCATAGCTTTAATTACGATAACATCAGTATTCTGGATGAAGAACCTAGTTTTTATAAACGATCACTGCTTGAAATGTGCAACATTGTTGGCCACGCTAACTCTGTTAATTTGAGACAAGACGTAGAACATCTTAGCACGATTTACTCCTCGGCTATTGAGAAACATTAAGGCCTTCGTTATCATCCGAGCTCACGGTTCTTGGTACCTATCTATCATCTATTGGTTTGTCTATGTTTGATTCTCTCTGTATCACCGGTTCCCGCTTGTTGGGTCCCCAACTGCTAATACTTGCCCTCTCTTTTGTTTCTTTTCCAAGATATTTCTATGATGGAAAAGTGGGAGCTTCTCATTGCTATCAGCACCCAACCTTGCGTTTTCGGCATACCTTTTTTCTTCTTCTTTTTTTGAATTTTCTCTCAAGTATGCATATAGGTTATGTTTGGTTTAAATTGTTACTATAGATTAACTTTAAGTTTTTATATTTTGTTAACAGTTGTTAATAAAGTATTCGTTCTGAGGAGGGTCCTCACTTGGACGGAAACGTTAACAAATATAACGTTTTTTCTGACCTGAAATCCAAGAAACAAACCTTTAATTTTATTGTTAATTCTTGTACTTGGTAGTTGTATCTGATTTCAAACTTTTCATAGGAAAAATGTTTTGAAAGACGACTTTTGTTAAAACTAATTTTTGTTAAGGAGTATTTTTGGAGAATTTCATTTTACCCGATCAAAACTTTTTTTCGTTAAGAATACACTAAAACTACGACTTTTATGCATCCACTCACCCATCCACCCATATATGTATCAATTATCAATACTATTTTTGAACTGAAAGAATGGAATAGAAATTCAATTCCACTAGTCAGTTACAAGGAATAATAATTTGATCAAATCGACGGGTCCAAATGAAATAAGGGTATCTCGCCGGGCGGGATAGAACGAGTGTATCTCGCCGGGCGAGATAGAATAAGTGTATTTCGGTGGGCCGAATAGAACAAGTGTATCTCGCCGGGCCAGATAAAACAAGTGTATCTCGCCAGGCGGGATATAACAAGTGTATCTGGCCGAAAAGTCAGAATAAGGCTAACTCGCCGGTCAGGCAAGAACAAGGGTAACTCGGCTGACCGGCTAGAACAAGGCTAACTCGCCAGTCAGACTAGAACAAGGATAACTCGCCCGTCGGACTAGAACAAGACTATACACGGGAAAAAAATATGTAATTTCTACGTCTTCGGTAGTAATTATTTGGACTGCATCTTTTTGGAGTTAAATCTACAGCAATTGCGTCAAGTTTATAAATGGGATTAATAAACCTTAACGCAATTGCTGTAGATTCGACTTCAATTCTGTCCAAATAATTACTACCGAAGACGTAGAAATTACATCTTTTTTCCCCCCGAGAACTGTTACTGTTGAGTAATAACAGAGGTATTCATACCAAACAGATGGTTGATGATAGTAAATGAGCAGGTTGTTGTCAAGACTGTGTGAGCTGATGGACATCATACAAAGATTGTTAATGGCACATATTGTGGTAAAATGTTTCTAATAAAGGGAAAAGCCGACCATGAATACGATTTTTTAACGACAAGGCAGCTCTTGCTGAATAATTGGATTCCTGGAACAAGAAAAATGGCTAATAACGTATGATAGGACGTTCCTAATAAAACAAAATGTGAATAATAAAATGTAACATTTTTTTGAAGACACAGAATTTCGACAATACATGATTAAAAATGTTGATTGAAAGGATTATTGTTGATAAATGATGAGATGTATATAACTCCAAACTTTGTTGAAACATACTAAAATATTGGGGTAGCAAAAAAGATTGTTGTTTTGGTGACTCTATCGTTCGCTATCTTATACATGCACATATTTGAATTTATCGGACGAGGCGAACCAAATTAATTAATTATTGGTACCCACCAAGGAGAGATTCTTCCTCTATTCGAGCGTGCAAACCTTGGTGGGACCGAAAAAAACCTATAGAAAAGTCAAATTTTTATTTTTAATTCTTCGAGTAAAAATTCCCCCGGCCTGGGTTTGAACCGGGAATCGTCCGATAAATTCAAATATGTGAATGTATAAGATAGCGAACGATAGAGTCACCAAAACAAACACCTGACACTGGGACAATGACGTGTCTAGTATACCATAATACAAGTTTCGAGTAAAGATTCCTTCAGCCCCTCGGTGGTCTAATTGGACAAGGCGTCGCAGTACAAATGCGAAGGTCCCGGTTCAAACCCGGGCCGGGGGAATTTTTTACTCGAAGAATTAAAAATAAAAATTTGATTTTTCTATAGGTTTTTTTCGGTCCCACTAAGGTTTGCACGCTCGAATAGAGGAAGAATCTCTCCTTGGTGGGTACCAATAATTAATTAATTTGGTTCGCCTCGTCCGATAAATTCAAATATGTGAAAAAAGATTGTTCATTTCAACTTCTGCCAGCTTACGCTTCGATGATTACTCGAGTTTCAATACGCAGATTTCGTGAAGAGAAGTTATTGTGGGCCCGTTGGGCCCCAGGGAAAAACCCGGGCTGTCGAGTTACACGGAAAAAAAAATATGTAAAATCTACATCTTCGGTAATTATTTGGACAGCATCTTTTTGGAGTTAAATCTACAGTAATTGCGTTAAGGTTTATCAATGGGATTAATAAACCTTAAGGCAATTGCTGTAGATTCAACTCCAAAAAGATGCTGTCCAAATAATTACTACCGAAGACGTAGAAATTACATTTTTTTTTCCCGTGTATAGGTAGCCTTGTTCAAGTCCGACGGGCGAGTTACCCTTGTTCTAGCCTGACTGGCGAGTAAGCCTTGTTCTAGCCGGTCGGCCGAGTTACCCTTGTTCTAGCCTGACCGGCGAGTTAACCTTGTTCTAGCCGGTCGGCCGAGTTACCCTTGTTCTTGCCTGACCGGCGAGTTAGCCTTATTCTGACTTTTCGGCGAGATACACTCGTTCTATCCCGCCCGGCGAGATACCCTTATTTCATTTGGACCCGTCGAAATATTCACTGTGCCAAAAATAAGATGTTTTGAAAATTGGTTGAATCAGTGACTCTTTGAGTACACTCTGAATCAAATAGTTTTGTACACATATTATTCTTGTCACAGTG